>JAHZMV010006555.1:0-18817 GCA_027743765.1 Coecobrya sp. COE2
TCAATAAATGCTCTGTTAAGCCCTCTATTACACAGTTTGTCAAGTAAAACCCAGTGGTTAACCAGGTCAAATGCTTTCGTTGCATCCATAAAACATACATAAACCGGAGCATCATGTTTTAGATAGTGATGAGCCACTGTTTTCATGACAAAGATTGCCATCTCAGTTCCAACTTTCTTTTTATACCCAAACTGGTTTGGTGACGTTGAAAATTTGTCGTAGTTCAACTTCAGTACAACAGTTTCAAAAATTTTTGACATGGTAGTAGCCAGCGCTATGGGTCGATAATTGTTAGCCAATTTTTCATCAAGGCCTTTCTTCTTTAGAATCGGCACTATTTGAACCCGCATAATAATGTCAGGAATGAATGCATGACACAAACAAGATTCCATTAGCTTGGAAAGTAGTAGCGAGATAATTTGACTAGAGTGTTCGAAGTTCTCCGCCGTCAGGTTATCAGGCCCTGATGCTTTCCCATTTTTAGCTCAGCTATGACCTCTGAAATAATACTCTCCGAGATTGGCTGCACTTGACGTTTACATTGCTGAATATAGTCAGCAACATTATTCTTTTTGCTTTCATCTAGATTTGCATTAAAGGTGGATTTATAATGATTCGCCCACATTTCACAGATCTCATTTCCACCTTGTACTCCTTCAACGTTCACTGGAAGCACTGTCGTCTTGCCAATACGCTCCTGCGCTTTTACTGTACTCCAAAAGTTGCAATTCATTAAAGTATTTATAAATTTTGTAATTGTGAATAATTTAAATCAATTCATTCAATTTGATAAAATATCTAATAAAGGTTTCTACACTTACAAGAAAAATTGGAAAACTGTCATCATGCGATCCTCAATTTAATGATCAAAAACTTATAAAATCGACTTAACCGAATCGGGATTGCTTGACAGTACTCATTTCACGATGCTTAATTAATTGCTAGTTGGAGTGTTTTCAAAGCTGTGTATATAAAGTTTACTAGAACAAAATAATAAAGAACTGAAATAGATTTTTCAATCTTATTCATAAATATCATATCTGCGATGAACTAAAATTCGCTGACAAATGATGATGTTGAAGTTGACAAATGTATACATAATAATTATAGATTGATTTCAATAAAATCTAAAGTGACATTTAAAGTGGTTATAAAATAATTTGTCATTTTCCCTTTGCCGTGAGTGATGATACTGAATGTCTTGATAGCATTCCAAATCATTATTAAACTAAAGTTACATTTTTGCAAAACATAATGGATGCTCACCAAACTCTTTATTAGAACTGGTGGAAATAAGCGTTCTTGAAATTGGAATTAATCTAGCAAGAGTTACTGTAACTCATTTATATAGCTACCTCATCAAACATTTGGCTTGTTTTTTCAGATTCAGTATACCAGCAAATTCAGTTGACAACACCAACATTTTTCAGGATGGTAAAAGTGTTCAAAATGTCTTTAGGTTATAAGCCATTTAAAATTTTACTATTATGCACGTATTTTATATGTACAACTTACTGCAAACAGCATGAAGTAAGCTTTGCAAATCGCGACGTCGATCAGGGATTTGGTGTGTTTAAATATTGCTCGTTTCTAATCGAGACCAGCTCTAAATTTTTAGACATGTCCCCAAATTTGTTTGCAATGTGGTGTAAAATCGAAGGGTGTTTGCAGATAAGCGTAAATATTGAATCTGTAATTACAATGGAAAAAAAGGATCACGGAAAGCCCTAAACAAACATTATTCAAGGTATAAAATCATAACATCACATTTCAAATTTCAAGAAGAATGCATTGTCAGAATACCAAACACATCGCCAAAAATGCGCAAGGGCCGGAACCTTTGTGGAAACAAAAGAGAAAATGGAATTGTTGACCGTATCACTAATAATTTGCGAGTTTTGCATACAGTTTACCTTTTGAAGGATATACGATACATGCCTTACGTTAGAATACCATATCATGAAAAATATACATCAGTTGTACTTTTTGCCTTGTTATCTGGTACTAACTTACTCGTTTCCAAATTCAAAATGGTAATTCCCGCCCATACAAGCCGTTTCAGTTTGGAGGACTGTCGTCGATTCGGAACTGCAAATAATAATCAACCTTTCATTCTGAACGAAAATACTGACTTTAGTCGTCTTATTGAGAAAGAGCTTGGTAACAGTATAGGAGAGGATTGGAAAGTCAATCGAAATTTTTTCAATCCGGGTCCATGTAAATTTGAGCAATGCATCCAAACTATGCTCTCTGACTATTTGTGCAACAGCACCGTATTCGTGCGCAGCCTTTTTGTTCCAAAACAAAACCTCATAGGTTATGGCCACAATTAACTTGAAATTCCATTTGGCGTCAAATTTGAGCATATTAAATTTGCTCTATATATTTTGAACGAGGAAGACTGCAACCATCAGTTTTACCATGTCTCAGTTTTCTACACGCCATTTTCCCCCATTGCTAGAATTGTACCTATTTTTACAGCTTTTTACGTTGCATTTTTATTAAAATTGACCAAATTTCCTTATCATCTTGATTGGGTTTATGCCGTTACTCTGGAACAAGGACACTCTTGTAGAAAATATCTGACAAAAGAAACCTTTCTCCTGATTTCAGTTTGGTTGCTTAGTGCAATATTTTTGAGCAATATCTACGCCTCATATTTGTTCACTAATTTGACGACGGAATCTATGCCACAAAACATTCCGGAAACATTTCGCGATATAATGAACGACTCTACAATAGGCTTTGTCGCTACCAGGCATATTTATAATAAACTCACTGAGTTTGGTTATATGTCTCAGACAGTATACACCAGAATTATTTTGTTTGATCAGCTAACAACAAATTTGGGATATTCCAAACGTAGGTTTTTGTTATGGCAACAAATGATTTTTCGGTTGTATCTGTCAAACTTAAACCCAGATAAAAAATTCAGAAAATTTTATAACGCAAACAGATTTGTTTCATTGAACATTGCTCGTAAAAGAATCGCGTTAGTGTTCGCTGAAAACACAAAAACCACAGGGGAACTTTTTAGTTTTAGTTTGGGAAATTCACGGCTAGTTGGTCTGGTTCTGTCTTCTTACATATATATTGAATATCCAAGCGACAGCGAAATATATTCTACTACATTGGTATGGTCAAACATGAGAAAAACTGTGATTTCAGAAAGTATGGCGTTATATCTGGGCCGATTTGTAGAATCTGGAATATATTCGCGTCTGAATAATATTTTGAATGCTGCTTCAAAGTTGGAAGGTTTTAAAAATAGTTTGCATATAAACGGAATAAAAAGCAGGTGGAATATAATTCCAATTATTGATTATGTAACATTTCAGACTAACACTGAGAAAAGAGAGGCATCAAAAGTTTGTATTGTGATTGATGAAGCTGAATGTAAAGAAAATAGTGAGGTTCTAATTAAATTTAAAGAATTAGGAGTTATTTGGTTTCTATATGCTTGTATGGTTTTCACAACAATTTCTGTGCATCTTGTTCAAATAATTAGAAAATCTTAGTTGCTGAAACATTTAAACTTGCACCGATAATCTTTGAATCTTCAACCGAAATTAAATGAGTATAAATATTTTTGATTGAGTGTTTAACATTTCGACGATAAATTTGCACAATGCATTAAATCCATTTCAAAATAAAATGCAACAATGTCTTAAGTCCAACTTGACAAAGCTTCGCATAAGGTCGTATCTCCAAAATATGGGGAATGTGAGAAATATGCACCAAAATGTAGTCCATGAAATTCTACACATGTTGATACCAAATTTAAAATAATTTTCTGCTTACAAGAGGAGGTAGAGCAGTCCAAGGAAAAGCATGCAAAATAGTAAGTAAAGCCTACTGCTCATTTTACAATCATGCACGACATATTTGAGGAAGTGGCGTTTTTTAATATATACTAATGAACCTCTAAAACTAATTTACATATTGCTAGCGTTCTAAGTGTCTGGTAAATGGATTTAAATTCCACTCGGAAATGAAGGCTTTTATTGACTAGTCTAGTTTTTTGTTTCTCCTGAAAAATTTATTTTTTGGAGTGAAGACCTTATGCAACGAATGTTTGAAATGGATTTATGACAATGTTACATAATTTTTTAAGATGGATTTAATACATTGTGCAAATTTATCGTCGATTTGTAGATAAGAACTATTGATTATTGTATTAATGGATAAATTTTTAAGTGAATAAATATTTGTTTGTGTATGATTTTACAACGTGGGATATTATATTTTTATTGTATGATTACAACTACTAGTAACATCAACAATATCAGCATATCATTTATTTGTATCGACGTATTTGCTGAAGAAATGGTCCAAATTCTTTTCCTTGCTGTTGAAGCATAAGCCGTAGTCATTTCGTTGGTACCTTGATAACTGAAACCAATAAAAGAACCGAATTACATTTACGTATTATTAAGCATTAAAAATATTGCAATTTAAAACAAATTCAAATGAGATTTGTATAAATATCCTAACATTTTCTTACAACAGGTTTGTAAGATGATATAAATACGTAGGAGACGGCATATATAATGAGTGGATATCAGATAGCTGTATCCTTAAAGGAAATGAACCAATCAATCCAATTTGAATATTTTTGTTAAGAGGATTATCCACCTATCCCAAATGCAAAAAATTATGGTTCAACTGTCAGTTGACTTTTTGCACTGTGTGGAAAAGTATAAAGTTGGCGTGTTCTAAAACAAACTGAGGTGGGAGCCTTGATTAAATAAATTCCTATATTTGAGCGTCTATCCTGTTGGTCTATTACAGAAAAAATTAATGTTCTTTCTGCAGGATAGTTAAATGTTTATGTACATGGTTTGTCGACTTTAGTTCACTGGATAGCGAAGTGTTTAGAGTCTAAACTTTAGACAGTGGTGATGACATGAACGACGTGCGAGCGTGCGAGAACGAGATTTACAGTTTTGACCAATTACACTTCTCGAAATAGGTTATAACGGTTATACTGGTCACCCTCCGACCACTAATTGTTTCCGTAACTAAAAGGTTGGCTCCAAGGGAGGAAATGTGCAACGTAGATCTTCTTAGGGGAGATTTTGATGAAAACCTCTGGGGACCGTTAAGAAAACCAATTATTCCCAATTGGGTAGGTGGAACAAATTTGTAAGAGTGGGATAGTTATTTTAAGACATAGAGATTATTATTCGCATGTGTACCAAAGTATTAATAAATGGAATCCAATCGTTATATATGCCGTTTCCTTCGTGTTTATGAAACGATTTCAAATCAGGTTAGCATCATAAATTGAAAGCGTTGCTTGAAGTTGATTACCGTGATGATCAAATTAATACAAACCATGGAATGATATATTTTATACATAATTCACGCACTTTATTGTTTTATTTGTATTTCTGATTCATAACTTAACGTCTTTGATTATCTGCCAGCTTCCGAAGAGAATGAACACTCCATTTTAAATTGAGATGGTCGCTTTAAGTTAAAAACATTGAGTAAAACTACCGGAATAGCCTATGCGAATAGTCAATTGAAGCAGCTCCCCTCATTCATGCTTTTTATTTGCTGCTTCCAAGAGGCAGAAAATTAATGTAATATAATATTGTAGCTGCACATATACCCATCTGCTAAGCAAAAATGATGTGAATGTTTGCGTGCAAGTCAATTTCACTTTCCTAGCCAATGCACCCTGTTCTCACCATATGACATCAGGCAGGTGTAGGTTAGTATTATTTTCTGAAGGTTTTGGGGTTATACTCACGCAGTCATTCATTTTACACACATTTTGACCTCCTTCCAGGAAATACTTGGAAATGTATTGTGTATTTTCGGTATGTGTTGCAAAATGAAATGCAATGAAATGCAAAACAATTGTTAAAATAGCTTAAAGTCATAGAGTAGATAGTTTTTCAAACATTATTTTTATATCATTTCACAGCAGCATTATCCTAAAGTTTAGTAGCTTCATTGATTTCATTTGTTGCCTTCATTATTGATCCGCCGGCATATCTCTTCGGAGGCCACCTGTGGTGCCATCGTCAATAAACACAACGATTTATAGCACGGAAGCCTGTTGAACAAAGGTTTCACAGACACAGAACAAATGTCCGGCTTACGCCGATGTGTATCACAACTGTGCATAATTAATAGTGTCATTTGATGGGAAAATACATGCAAAAATGCTGTTTTTTTACAAATATATTTTTTTGCACTTGAAGGTATGTATATGTATGTATGTATGTAATATACAGTTCGGTATAAGAACGCATTTACAAAGTCGTTACTAAACACAACAAACACGCCTTATTAACCTCTTCTGCTCAAGTGAATTTTTAATAAGTATTACTCGTCTTTTTGAGGATAGAGTGCATGGTAACAATATCACAGCCGTCTCAATACTCTTTTCCTTTCTCCGTGAGGTTCGCGTGATACCAGTAACTCTGCTTCATAACTAACTCAGGCCTGATAAATCATAATTCCT
Organism: Coecobrya sp. COE2; assembly: GCA_027743765.1. NCBI lineage: Eukaryota > Metazoa > Arthropoda > Collembola > Entomobryomorpha > Entomobryidae > Coecobrya > Coecobrya sp. COE2. The sequence goes on from JAHZMV010006555.1 coordinate 6,479, forward strand.
TGTAGAATATTTTTTACGCAAACAGAATTGTGGGATTGGTTTATAATTCATACGAGTTTTTGTTCGTTCATAAGCTTATTTATTATCGTTCTCATTACTTATTATTCATTGTGACAAAATTATTTGTATGGTATAAGCCACGGCTAAATTTAATTTAGTTAAGGTGCTCATGTGACGGTTTTGATTTTTTGTACAAAGCCTGTGGTTCTTTGGTGACAACACTGCCCCTGAGTTTTTTCTCTTTATTAAGCAAGAACTTATTAGGCACTGATTACATCAGCGATAATGTTTTCATTCAAGAAACCATTATTCACTCGCCGAGTTAGATGGATCAGAGGGAGAGTCGCCTCTAGATTGCGCCATAGCGTTGACCTTGAAGCAGCACCTTCTCCTTCGACAGGTTCTTCCGTTGGACGAACTGGCCTCAATGAAAGCTCAAACTTTTCTTCTCCAAAAACTAACCCGAAGGAGAAAGCTGAACAAAATACTCTACATAAATCTGGGATGGGCGGTCATTTAAATGAACATTCAGATGGATCAAAGGAATCAAGAAGTGAGCCTGTGTTAGGGCCCCACAGCAATCCTAACGATTTTGTGCTTGCTAGCTCTAGTGGACTGGCCATTCCAAAGGCTACATCTGCCCTTGCCATTGTCAACGGAGAAAGCCCTGACCAGCCAGTTTGGATACACGAGAGCGACGCCGGTCTAAGAAGACGTGTCAACAGAGATGGTTTCCACAGTACCCAGCACGATAGTATGCAGATGGTTCAGTTGGGTGATATAGCTTTTCAGGGGGGAGGACATTCTGTTGCACCTCGGCCGCGGTACCTTCACGGTTACCTGGACTTGATGTGCATCACCGGGACAAGCCGACGTTTACCCGTGGATTGGCGTGATAAAAAGGACTGGTTGGATTGGATAAAAACAACTTTCTCCTTGGTAAGTCAATGGCATGAATATTATTATATAATTTTTTCTGTATAAATTTAATGGTTCCTTCATATGCATTGCAATGCCAGTCAGTCGGTAATTTAGAATAAATTTAGAAACAAATACCATGCATGAAATTAATTTTACACTTGATAACTTATGAACGATCAAATGTTCAACTTTTTGTTTCATTTGAAATGACAATAATAATAACATTCCTCACAGTAAATCAATTACAGTGGAGAAAGTATTACATATTTGAGTTTGTCTGCAACCGGGTGAATGATAGGATGAGTGAACTCTGATTTGACTTTCTTTGTCGTTTCACATCTGCATACCACGTAAATATTTACAACAATTTCCCGTTTTAATTTTCCATAGCTCCTCTTCTGTGTTGTCATCCTTGGATCGTGTTGGGACTCCTCCAATGAGTCAAGGCTACGGTTTCTCTATTTCATGGATGGGCATGGGCTAAGCTACTTTGTGGATTTCTGCTTCCATATGAGCTGCCTGGTTACCCAGACTTATTCTGCGTTCAGGTTCACCTTAAAAATCCAAGAGATTGACACGATGCTAAACAACATTGACGACTACGAACGGGAATATGACTCACAAGCTGACTGCCACTGCAGCCACTGGAAATGGATCATTATTGGGATTTGCTGTGGTACATTGATTGTCTCGGCAGCAGAGACAGTCTTTGAGTATGGATTTGAGGATTGGTCATTGGAGTTGCTGGGAAGATATCGATCACATGAATTTAGTGAACATGTTTTCTTGTGGTCACATAAAAATGTGAGCAACAGGTCTTATGAACTGTCAAAGGAGTATGGCCGGCCAGAAAATTATAAAGTCGGATATGCATTCATGTCAGCGATTGGTTGCATGTCTAAAAACTTTAAAATGGGAACACTGCGAGACTTAATACTTGTTGGAGTATTTGTCATATTTCTAATCGTCTTTGGTCTAATGAGAGGCATCAAAGAAACAATGGAAAATGCACCAAAAGGAAATATTGCAGCCTGTAGGGCTTTGCAACAACGAAGGGAAAAATTGTATAAGCAATATCGCAAAGTCAGGTTCCTGATTGATGGATTCAACCTTGTATTTGACACCATACTTCTTCTTATTCACGTAAATAATCTTCTCCTGTACGGTTATTTTGCGTGCTTGTGGATTGAGCAGGATGAGAATGATTCGGTCATTATTTACATTGACTATGCATTCAGTATTATTAAGGCCGAGCTAATATACTTTCTGGGCAAACGCATATTCGTTGCGGTAAACAGAAATAATGAATGAAATAAAATTACTCATTTTCAGAATATATGTTTATAATAATTATGTCAATTGAATTTGTAATGATGTTTATTGTCGTTCGCTTTAGAATCTTGTAATGGACAAATGGTTTCGAAAGTGGTCTGATAACACTGGAAAAATTATAGTTGATGGGGAAGAATACGATGTTCATGTACTCTTCCGTGAATTGGATAAGGAGCCTATGGGAATAGGCACCGGCATCTTTCAGATCAGTCAGGAATTTCATTTGAAGGTTAGAAAATAAATCTACTTAATTTAATATCTGTTTTATATTCGGCTTGGTAGTAGCTTAGCTTATAATAATTATTTTGACGTCATTCATTGTATAAAAATAATAACCAGACATGCCATTCTTAATGCTCTGTAATATGATTTTATTGTAATTGCAGTATCTGGCAATGGTTCTATCATTTATTTTCTTCATTGCTGACGAGAGAAAAAATCGAGTTGATTAATGGCCACGAACATAAAACAAAGAACAATGCACGTCATATCTCCGTAAAAATAACTAATAACTTGTCACATATTTTTTAGGATTGTGTAATCAGTTTTACAACGCACAAAGCACATATAATAGAAAATCAATATTGTAACAATTGTAATTACTTGAAGTTACACGATACAACTAGTACAGTTTCTACATTGAGCACTCGTCTGGACACAAACAAGCTAACTCTCAAAATGAATATTTTCACTACTATTGGAACAATAATGTTGGTGATCCTAATATCAACAATGGCATTGGTAATTTCGATGGACATTTAGTTCTCTATTATTGCATTATTAGTATTTGTTAAACATTGAATAAACATAATTGTTTCTGTTTCCATTTAAACCAGGTTGTTGAGGCCAAAAAACCAGGCCCCGGGGAGCCCGGATACACAGCCCCAAAAAGTGGCTGACAGTTTGCATTGCACATCCTTACTTTTGACAGAGTGGCAAATAGGAGGGATATTGCCTTGTCTGTAATATTATACATATATACATTTTTAATATATATTGTAAACATTCATTCCATTATCTGTTTAAATAGTAAAATAAGTTTTTGCTGATACCGGGAAAACAAAATTACTAGATATAATCAATCAAAACTATTATGAAAATTATCTTGTTAATTCTACAATAATAACCATAATCCATTAGTATTTCAAGAAAACTGATGATGTCATAATATTAGCAATACCGTAATCACAATTAATTATTCGTTAAAACAAAAACTAAAAGTTAAAACAGAAATAAAATGCACAGTTTTTAATCGTATTTTCCAATTTGTAGAATTATTAATATCGACATATAGGTCAATCACTCAAAATTCATGTTTGCAATTTGCAATGTCACATATTTTTTATGTTGCAATACTTAAAAATAGTTAGTGTTTTGTGTTTTATAAATACTTCAATGACATTATGATTTCAAAAAAAATAATTAAAATTGTTAAAATGTCAAAGTGAAATTTCTCAACAAGTATTATGCAAGCCTGTATTCTCGGTACAACAGATAATAAGACACTTTTCATTGCTTCGTTACTTTCACTTTTGTATAAATGGTAAACAGACAGGAGAGTCTAGGACAGGGGCACCCACGATAAGATCGCCCCGAAAAAATCACCCACGATAGAAGCAACCTCGACAGCAGCGCCCACGACAAACTCTGCCCGACGAAAGCACCCACGATAATAGCACCACATTGCATGATTTTTTTTCCTTCTCATCTTTTTTCATAATATACGACTAACGACTAAAACGTATATGCGAAATAGGCAACAAAATCGGAACACATAAGCCCTTTTTATGTAATGCTTATTATGATACGCACTTAATGAAGCGGTTCAATTTTTTGTCATCTTTTGTTTTTGCTTTTGTCATCAAACATACGATAACAAAAGTGAAACTTTGCATTTTCTGATGGTTTAGTTTTTTCAATATACCACTGATCAGGTAAGGAAACATCAGAGCTCACCATCTCAGACGTATCGGAATTGCATGAAACAGTTCAATTCTTCTCATATTTCTGCATATTATAAGATTGACGAGTGAAAGGTACATATGCATTTCAGTAGCTAATTGTATATTATGCAAAATGATGAGAAGGGAAGAATTCTGTTTCATGTAATGCTGAGTTGTCTGACATGGTGATATGTGATGCTTTTGAACTTGGTTAGTGATGTAAAAAATAAAGTGGATAGAGGAGCAGAAATATGTAGAAATATGTTTTGTTATTGTTTTCTGGATGACAAAAGCAAACGATTGCAACAACTTCCATTTCATACAATGTCGGATTGTCTGTTATGGTGTTATGGTGAGGTGTGATATCCTACCTGGTCAGTCTTATTTTGAAAAAATAAAAAGGTCAGAAGAAAGGAAATATTTTTCACTGGTTTGTTGCTGTTTGTTAGATGACAAAAGCAAAACAAAACATGACAATAATTAAAGCAATGTTTGTAGTGAGCAAAGGCATGTACATTGTGCACGCAATGTTTATCTCTCCCTATTTTTATATTTTGCATAAACCGTTCAGTCGTATATTACATAAAAATATCAGCACAGTAGAACTATGTTTCAGGTAATGTTTAGATTGCTTATCGTATCGGGGGTGATGTTGCCTTGGGAAGCTAGTGCCGTGGGTGATGATGTCTGGTTGGGGGTGATGGTGTCGAGAGTGCTACTGTCTGGGGTGATTTCGTCGGGGTGATTTTATCGTAGGTGACGTTGTCTTGGAAGTTCTTGTCATGTAATCGGTATAGATTTTATTGATGACCTGTAATAAAATTTCCTGAAGTTCAACAACGTCAACTTTCGCATATCTCAAATCCTCTCTATATACTAGAAGGGTTAAAGGCATCATTTAAAATGATGAAATGAGTATTCTTCTTCGAAAATTAACAAAATAAAGTAATCTGTTAATCTCAATACTTTGAAATTGTATCATTAAAACATAATTCCTCAGATGAACCGCAGCAAGTTCTTTATGCCACTTGCCACCAAACCAAGTGAAGAAATATTATGAATGATTTCAAGAGTATCTAAACTGATAGGTAATAAGGCTTCAAAGTCTGGTTAGCAATTTTCCAAGCAAAAATGATTTTGAAAGTGGACATAAATTTATATAACCTTTTTTTCTTTGTTATGAGTGATGATGCTCAATGTCAAGAAGGAGTGCCAAATTTTCAATACATTTAAATAACATTTTGTTTTTATAGCATGTGGAATCAAACTTGAAACGTTTTGTAAAAAATCATATAGTATGCTGCATGTGAATAAGTATTGATTTTGACGCGTTCGATTGAAATCGATAGAAAAAGGTTACAGAATGAGAAAAGTGACTACTATTTAAAATTTTAAAATATAAAAGCGCGTTTCATGTATCAAACAGAATTCATTGTCGGAATACCGATCATGTCGATAGAAATGCGACGAAGCGTTTTTGGAACTCGCACGGAACACCGTATTACCGACATTTACCGACCAAATTAGCAATAATTTGTGAATTGCATATATAATATACTTCTTTCAGAGGATTGATTTTCTACCAACTACTAGGATACCGTATTATTAAAAAGGGACTGCCGTGCAACTCTTTGCCTCATTTGTTGATCCTAATTTATTCATTTCAAAATTAAAAATGATAATTCCTGCGCATACGGGTTTGCTCAGCTGGGAACGTACTCGAAATACAATGGCAAATAATAATCAAGCATTTACTTCCAAACACAATGTAAACATTTCTGATTTTAGCCGTTTAATTAAAAAAAACTTGGTAATTGAGTGGTAAAAAGTATGGCAGATTACTTAGTCTCAGTCAATGTAAATTTGAAAGCTGCAAACAACAAATGATAATAAAGATGATATAATAAAGGTGAATCTTGTATATTCATCACATAAATTTTCCTGTTCAACTGCGATGTTTTTGTTGTGTGAAGAAATTACTAATCCCTTTTTATAACCACAAAAATAAATAAACTGAATGACAAATTGGTTTCTTAGAGTTTTAATTTATTTGCTCGAACAAGCGTATATAATTTTATCTGTATGAGTTACTCGGTTCTACATTTTACCCTAACTCCGTTCCATGGTGGAACGGAGTTACGATGCGAAATCTTCCATATCCTAATAGTCCCGCTATGGGTACGGGGGAATCCGTAATATATTTAAGTACCCCTTAACCACTCCCCCCACAGTACCACCTATCCTTCTAATGTTAACGGATTATTGGAAGGAATGGAAGTTTTCGCACCGTTGGTTCCACCCAGCTGATTTGAGCACAGAATTTGATGGCAGAATCAACTCATATTATCCCTTCTCTACCATTCAACCACACAACTCATAATTGCCTTGCTAATGTCACATAGTATGTTCCTTTAAAACTAGCTAATTTTATCGCTAAATGCACCAAGGCATTCCACATTACATATTCGAGGTAGGAAACTGAAACATTTATGACATACCTAGGTAGGTTTTCAACATTTATGAATTTAATGAGCGAGATATTCCGAGTAAAGCTACACCACTGTGAGCGTACATTATAAACGTTAACAGCTTTGTTTATTTAGTCAGAATGAGAAAGCATGATACCAGTCTCAATTACTTCTATATTCCAGTGTAAATATTGATATTGAGTGTTGTGCCGCATGAAATGCAAGAATGTAAGCATGCAACGTGTGATCTCCGTATTATGAACATACAGATATACATAAAATACTAAATCGCATTATTATAGATATCCAAAGCGCATTGATTAAAATAAATAGATTTTAAAGACAAACGACAATCATGAAATGAGTATTTGCAAACCATTATTTATAAATATCCATTCAACGGTCAAAATAAAATTTTGATTGGGTTACGGGACGCCTACGTGATAAATAGAAATCTTCAACAAGCCAAACAATCCGAAGGCAACAGCGTCTTCGAAATGTACATTTAGCATCATTGTTTAGCATCATCAAATCAAACTGGAGCAATCACAATGTATTTTCTATGCAGTCCCGTCACAATTCTCTTCATTAAGGTATATTTAATACGCACTTTGTTTTGTGATACAGTGAGAACTGAACTTCGTAGGAATACTATTTACGGTGTCCATCAGCTTAATATATTTGAGAAATGCAACTTTCTAGTTGAAGATGACTCGAAAGATTTCCAAGTTTCCCAAGACACATTTACAAAATGGTGTATCAACACGAAAGAAAGTTGTGTTTCAATACGAATTTTGACTGATTCAAATGGTAACAGGAACGAAATAGTGAATAAGCTATATTTTGTTTCTCGGCTTTTAAATGTGACAGCGAAATACAAGTTTCAGGAGGAATGTATTGTGCGTATACCAAGTATCACATCACGAATGGTGAAAACATTTAATTTTTGTCATCATAAGGACGAAAATATTGTTGAAGAAATTATCAGCAAAATTCGAATTTCATTTACACTGTATATTGTGGACGGTCTTATTTCATTGTCTCAGATAAGGTTTAACTATACGACTACGTACACTTCTGTCGTTCTACTGGCTTCAGTTTCCAAACAAACAAAACTTATTATACGATTTGAAATGGTGATACCATCAATTAGAGAAGAGAGTGCCCGAGATTGCACCGTATTTCCGTTTTCAAGGAATTTTCGCAAAGTTGTTATCAAAAATCGTTATGACATTAAACATTTTATTCAAATTGGACTAGGTACTACAGATACCCGCCACGAGAAAATAGATTATAGAAATCAACACTATATCCGATGCAAATTTGAAAGGTGCGTTGTCAGCATTTTCTCTGAATATCTCTGTAACGACACTCTATTCACATGTAGAACCTTCTTTCCAAAACAAACCAGAAAATTTGATAAACATCTCCGATCATCCTTCAAAATATCTTACGGCGTGAAGTTTGAACACATTAAGTTTGCTTTGTTCATTTTAAAAAATGGGGTGAACAAGAACTTTTACGATATTCGGATTTTATACTCGCCTCTTTCAATCACAGTTTGGTTGTTAATACTGCTGTCAGTTTGCTATGTCGCTGCTTTGTTGAAACTGACAAAATTTCCAAAACACATCGGCTGGGTATTTGGTGTGATCATTGAGAAAGGACATAACGGCAGAAAATATTTAAAAAATACAAATTTTATGCTAATTTTAGTCTGGTTGGTATCTATGATTATTTTAAGAAATTTGTACACTTCTTACATGTTTACGAGCTTGACGACAGATCCAGTGCCAAAAAATATTCCACAAACTTTCAACGATTTAATGAATGACTCTAGCGTATGGTACGTCGCACCTTTGGATACATGGCAAACGTTAATCCAATTCGGGCACATGACTCAAGACAATTATAACGATATGTTTGAGTATGGAGAAAAGAGAGAACTTGTAAAGTCCAAATATAGAAGCTGGGCATGGGAGGAAATAATGATTGACATATATCTTGCCTGGATGGATGCAACTTCAGAATCTAAAACTAAATCGAGCAACTTCACAACCGCAAATAATTTTGTTTTGAACACCATGCCAAATGATAGACTTGCGCTGATTTCTACGGAAGGAAAAGATATACGAAATATTATGAGTGGAGCAAGTTCTCGATTGGTTAGTTTGTTTCTGTCGTCCTATGTTTACATTGAAAATACAATGGACCAGGGACTACATGCTTCGATATTATTATGGACAAACAAGAAAAGGACGATTATTTCTGAAAGAGTCGGATCATATTTGGGTGGATTAGTAGAGTCCGGAATATATTTGAGACAATATCGGATTTCGTCTGTGCTTATAACATTTAAAATGTTTAAAGATTCGTTGGCGATAAACAACATTGAAAATAGATGGAATGTTGTGCCTTTAATTGAGTATATTTCATTTCAAGAAAATGCCGGGAAAGTTATGTTATCCAAGGCATGCTTTGAGGTGAATAAGACAGCTTGTGGTGGAAATAATGATGTTCTGATTTCCAACGATGATTTGGCAGTAGTTTGGTTTCTTTACGGTTGTTTGATTTTGGTGTGCATTTTAGTATACGCAGTACAATTAATAAAGGTATGCTGCTATGTGGGGTTATCAATACTTTAGATATGTTTTAATGAAAATATATTGTTCACAGGATTTAATAATTTGTCAAAATAAATGTTTTTAAATTCAAAATGATATATTAGCATTTTTGGGATTAATTCTCTGAAATTTGAAATATATGTAAAAAAAATATTCCTTAAATGTTTACAAATCTGAATAACACTTCACACGTAGACATTACTGTGTGATATAATATCCTTTAAATATTTGAGTTTATTGATAACAATCCTACTGTATTATGCAGTTATAAGTCTCGATTGCACAATATCAAAATAAAGCCAAGTATGGGTCATTATCTACCGATAGCACCTTATAATGTAAATAGAACAAGCTTACGTGGAAGCGGACTCATTGGTGGTAGGCGGATAATGTAGGTTGTCATTGAGAAAATGGGCATATATTCAATTATTCAAAAGCATTAACGATCACCGAAACAACGTATACTTATAATTCTTCAGAGTGCCATTGTTATTTACTGGAACAACCACAAGAAACAACTACACAAAAAATTGTACACTCACGTAGATTTTTAAGCGATTTTTTGTTATCATGCTTTTTATCTGCATCCACTTACATAATCCATTCAGTCTTTCTTGTTACAATCCAGAAATCAGCAAAATCATCCTTGTATTTTGGTATAGATTTTCCGGTATTTCTTTACCACGCTATATACCATATATTAAACTCACAACTAAAATTATACTTTTTGTTGCCATGATAATAAACGGGCAACAATTTATATTATTCATCTGAATGTAAAATTATATTTTGTATGTACCTGTTATTATGCAAAATTGGATTATTGAATTTATCTGCAAAATATATTCTTTGAATGTTAGAAATTCGAAATTCCATACACTTGTTAATTTTAAAATCAATAACTTATCATTTATAGGTATTTTAGTGAAAATGTACTTTAAAGTATTTAATTGAAGGTATTAATAATAACCTACTACACGTTCAAAATTTCATATTTAAAATGTCAACGTGTCACTTTGACATCAATAAATTTCTAAAAATCGATTAATTAGAACACTTAGCGCTGTCAATTGAAAGATTACGAATATTTTAGTAATCTTGGTTAGTTGACTGATGAGTAATTTTAATATTACCTAAATTCCAAGAATGTCAGCTAAAACTTATCCAACAGTCTCTGACCTAAATACGTAAGCAGAATTAATTGAAATTCTTCTGTTTACGATTGAGATATTTTTTTCAGGTTTGCTGGTACTTTGATAATTAACCCGGAAAAGATTAGCATAATCCTATATTCTTAGCCGTTCTTATAATTTGTGTTACAAATTAAAATGAATGTTTGCATCAAAGATTCAATCATTGCTGAATTTGCTTTTACAATTCGCACTATTAAAAAATTACAAGTTAGCAGTGGCACATATTTCTCAGTTTAAATATTAATAGCATTTTGCGTATTAAAGTTTTTCTGAGCACGATATATTTTAAAACATTTAATTTATTCAGCTAAAACATTCCACATTGTTACGTATAATTTTATTGTAAATATGTCCGCCTTATTGATTAGCTGTAGAGAGATTTTATAATGTTCATCCACGTCAACTTGAACTAACCAAAAAAAATTCAATATACAAGAAGAGTAGTGTGCATCATTTTAACAATATTAAAATGAGGCTTCTTCTTCGAAAATGGAAAGTATCATTTTCATGTTTGAATACTTGAAGATCGTTTCATTAAAACATAATTACTAACATAAACCGTAGCAATTCATTTTAGAGCCTTTCATAAATCTTTTCAGAGTATTTTTATCAATGGTTTCAAGACCATCTAAATTGACAGTTAATAAGTCTTTAATTTTTAAAGCAAAAACATTTTTGAATTCGGATATAAATTTACATTACAATTTTGGCTTTGTTGTGAGTGATAATGCTCAATGTCAATAAAGTGTGTCTAATTCTCAATCAATTATTATTTTATTTTATTTTTTAAACAATACAGAATCAAAACATCAAATAAACATTTTGTCAAAAAAATTTGTCATTCGAATTTCTGTGATGTTATTATAACGCGATAACCGATCTAGATTTTTTTGTTTTTAGGATTAAATTCTTTTCTCAATATATTGGATTTATTCTAAGGGTCGGGAACCTTTTTAAACATGGTATTTAGCGCAGTAATAGTTAAAAGCTTAATATTCTGGATGACATGCCCAGTTTATTGCAGAATGTTTGAAGTACAACCACAAAAGACATACGCTAATCACGGACTAAGTGTATTCCAATCATGCACATTTCTCCTAGAGACCAGTTCTAAATCTGTGACCAAGTCACTAGAAATGTTTACAATGTGGTGCAAATATACTAACTGCGTACGGATAAACACTAATTTAAAAGCTTTGATTGGAATGCAGAGGAAAAGGTCACAGAAACGAATAAGTGATTATTACTCAAAGTTTCAAAACATAACAGCGCGTTACAAGTATCAAGCAGAATGCGTTGTCAGAATACCAATAATGAAACATAACTTTTGTGGATCCCGCACGGAAAACGGTGTCACCGACAATATTAATAATAATTTGAGAATTTCGTACACAATATATTTCTTGCAGAGGATTAATTTTTTACCAAATATTAGGATACCGTATCATGAGAAATACACGTCAGTAGTTCTGCTTGCCTTATTTACTAATCCTAATTTGTTCGTTTCAAAATTTAAAATGGTAATTCCTGCACATACCAGTTTATTAAGTTGGGAATGCACTAGGTTTAAAATGGCAAATAATAATCGAGCATTTACTCCCAAACATATTTCTGATTTTGACCGCTTGATTAAAAAAGAACTTGGTAATAGTATTGAAACGAATGGTAAAAAATATGGCCGATTTTTCAATCTCAACCTATGTAAATTTGAAAGTTGCATACAACAAATGCTCTCCAAACATTTCTGTAACAACACTGTCTACTATTGCAGCTGGTACGAGGGCGTTTTGATAAAGGTTGCACCAACTTTGCTTCGTTGTCATTTGAAAACGGCTTGACATATTCAGTTAAAATTTTG
>JAHZMV010006556.1:0-35356 GCA_027743765.1 Coecobrya sp. COE2
AAAAAAAAAATTATTCTTAAAAAAAGTCACACCTTTGCGAAGGTTGGTTTTTCTAGCCATCCTTTCACATCGGCGGCCGTGATCTCATCCCCAGCTTTGCTGCTACCAGCCGGCTTCTTAAATTGCTTTGTAAGTTCTTCCGTCCACTGGTCGCTTCCAACTTTTCCAAATCTTCCGGGATCCATAGACTCGTTTCTTAGGAAAGATTTGATGATCACCTTCCTCTGGGGAGTTAATAAACGTTTAGCTCCTCCAGCAGTGGAACAAGTGACAGCATTCTGGTTCAATTTTCCGTTAGTCGACATTTTCTGTTTGGAAAGCTTACGAGTTAGGAGCAGCCGTGCTGTGAATATTTCAGGAAAAATAAAAGCGGATAAGTGGTTATCGAAATAATAATGCTTGGAATAAATTAAGTTTATAAAATAAATTAATAACTAGGCTTACCCTTTGACACCACAAGTTCCAGTGCAATCCTCTGCTGGTACCTTTTCTTGGAATGCCCTTTTAAGATCCCTTGGATGGTTCCACTTGTCGGTAGAAGTTGATAAGCCACTTTAGATAATTAACGTGTAAAACTTTTCAAACAGTAGCTCACTCTGATTTTCACTTCACCAAAAGTTCACTAACTTTGCAAAATATCAGGAAGGGACGAAATGTAAATTGAATAAAAAATGAATGGGTTTATTGAAAAAATAAATTTTGAAATGACGTACACCACGTACTGTTGTTATGTACTTAATTTTTTATTTAAGTATTCTTGCTCAGTAATTTAAAATAAAATGCTTAATTTTCTTCTTTACAAGGCAAAAAAACTTCATGGATTGTTCAATATTTCCAAGACAGATTTTTTGTTTCATAATTTTTACATACTGAACTGTGATTAGTAAAACTGTTTGATGAGAGTAAAAAAATAAAAGCACTGTTTACTTGGACAGCTTAACTCGGAATGATTATTCTAAGAACGTTTTCGTTTTCTTAAACAGTAACATGAAAACATGAGATGGTTAAAATCAGAAAAATATTGAACCTTCAAAACTTTATCATTTTCATGGTATGATCACAAATCACAAATGTTCGTTTCATATTTTAGCTTAGCTCTGGCAAATAGTGTGTGACTAATTGCACAGCCAAAGTGATAACCAGTCATGTTCATTTCTGGACACTTTAAATAAAAAACGCAGAACTATGTCTGTAATCTCACTACGAAACAAAAGGGGATCAAGAAAGTGAGCCAGAGTCAGAGTCAATATATTTTTAAGTCATAGGAACATGTTTTTTAGTGGAGGAACAAAAGATGCCATTCAAGTAGGGAAGATGACGAGTGTTGGAAATATAAACTATTTTTTACATACTTGTAGCGTCAATAATAATACGTTGACAGAATTCTCATCTCACAGTGTATTCAATACATGTGGACATAACTTGCATTAGTTAGGGAAATCATTAGATAATTTGAAATAAGTAATACTATGGTACTTTCAGATACATCTAAACAAGAAAGTATGGATTTTATTTAAAATCTAATAAGCTATTATTATTTTATTATAGAAGCTTGATCTAGATTCACACCGGCAGCGGAAAATATATAGCAGAGAGAGAGAGACTCACATTCTGTCCAGCAGAGCTCTGTGATTCCTGCACTCCACTACTATAGCAACACGTCTGTTGTTCATCTGTCCGTTTTTATAAGGATTCTGTTTGGATTGTTATTGCTAATCGCTGCATATAACTGTAATTAGAGTGACAATTTACTTTAATATTATTATTTTTTAGCAATTTGTTTAATTGTTTAATTAATTGTTGTGTTTTTTTTTCAGATGGAACCTTGTCGAGCAGCAGACGAGGTGGAAGAAGAGGAACCAATTAGTAATCCTGCACCACCGGCATGGTGCTCAAAAAAATTAGTGCTTCGACCCCCTGAGCAGATACGCGATCCAGCTTTTCGACAGCTGACATCCCCAAGAGGAGAAGGTCAGAGAGATATTCTGCATGAAAGTGAAAGTGCTCAAACTGGAATAATAGCTATCATTCCGGCGGAAAAGTTTCAAAGCTTGAAAAGGGAGATGTTAGAATTACGTCAGTTTGTGGGGATTCAAGGTACGGACATTAGTATTAATACTAACGATTTTAAATAGTAACGATAATATTATTGTTAATACTAACGATTAAATCACCAGCACCCCCTGTCTTCCCGGACAAAAAGAAGAAAGATAAGTTGGCTGCCGGAAGAGGCGTGAAAAATCTGCGATGTGAAGCGTGTGGGGCCACATTTCGCGTCAATAATGCGACCTCGTTCAAAATCAGACTTCTAATTTGTGAGCGTTGTCCAGTGGTAATTAATGAAAGGTAAACCCAATTACTTTTTCTTACCAATTTTACTTTATTTAATTAGTCACACTTAATGAGCATTCTTTAACTTTGAGTCCATATTTTTCTTTAATTACCAGTGTTCCTTTGGATCTGCACAAGGAACAAAACGGACATGGGAGAATGTAGTGCTGTCCAATTAGTAACCTTTTGGATTAATTAGTTATCCAGATTAAAAAGTGCAAACTGGAATAAAATACAATAATTTTAATTTTTAATTGTTTAACACATCCATTTTTTTCAGCATGTTCATCATAATCCTCCTGATTACATTTATATTCTCCGTTTAACTGTATTTTAACGACACTGTTTACTGATTCGGCTTGGACTTTCCATGGATCTCTAACGGTTTTTGCTTTCTAAAACCTGTGACAAGAGTGTGATCGCAAAATATAATTCCATCTCACAGCACGAATAGTTGTCCCTTTAGCATAAAAATGTCCCCAATAAAACGTCAATTCTAACTAATATAAAAATTGAATTAAAAAACCAAACGACAATACAAGAGCGACACCACGCTCTATAATATGGTAGCTTGACAGAAATGAAACTTTGTACAAAATTTAGTTACGGTAGTGTATTATAATTTACGCAATAAAATAAAACATGATTAGTATCCAGTTCGCATATAACTAATAATAATTTGTCTCACTAATCGGAGGGATTTTATTACTGTATTTTACATCAATTCCTGTAACTGTTATCAAATTTTACCCAATAGCTGAAGCATAATTATTAAATTGTTATCGTTGACCTGTCAAAAAAATGAATGATTTGCTTGCTACATTTTTTTTTCATGTACAGTTTATCTGTGCTGAAGGGTATAATTTTTTTTGTGCTGTGGGTTAGCTTTTAGGAAAGCGTATCCCGTAGCCGTCGTCATACATCCCATTCTTTCCACTCAGCACTCTCAAAGAAAATCCAGTGATCGTAGGGGAGAGTACAGACAAGAAGTTGTAGAAGAATTTGTGTCCAAAAGCAAAAAAACACGACTGGAAAGTTGACGGTGACTACTGCACGGCCCCCTTTCCTTTCTTGGTCCATCATTTCTCAGACAGCCTGGTTGCTTTCATGACAGCTGAACCGCACTAGTCGAAGTTGATGGTCTGCAGTGTAAACATTGGTGGACAAGGTTTTGTGCTTAAAATTATCTTAACTTTTATTAAACGTTGACTAACTTTTTTGGAAAGTTAAAAAAAATGGACTCTGGTTCGATGGAGATTAAGATCATTCCCATCACGGAATATTTCAACGTGGATACCCATGAGCGGTATTTAAAAGTTAAAGGGCTTGGCTTAGCAAAAAAATTAAACACGGTCAGTGATGAAACGTCCTTGGAGAGGGATTTTTCTGAGAAAATTAAGGAGAAGGTGAGGAATAATTAACTTTAATTATTTATTAAATATTAAATAATTGCATAACTGCCAGTTTTAACTGTACGGTTTAAATTGTATTTATTATTTTTTAATTGTGTAGTTGTACAAGAAATACTATTCTCGCTCGAAGGCAGGGTCCTTAAAGGAAATACGGACGGATGACATGGAGGGGAGTTGGGAAAGCAAAATAATTAAAAAGGAGGTCCAAGATAAGCAGGTTGTGAAGAAAAAAGTATCAGCATCGTCATTTTCACGGGTTCCAGAGTTCTACAAGGAACCAACTGTGATCCCCCTTCCTTCCGGTGGAGGATTTGGAGGTAGCAAGGGAGTAGGAACTTCTAGTGCCCTTCCGTGTTTGATGACGTTGCAGCCTGAGGTCGTTGCCATTCCTAAGCAGCCCTCTGCTCCCCATTTTGAAACTAACCCGAAAGGGTATCAACTTGCGAAGAAATGGACTCAAGCCAATAATAGTCAACGTGACGCATTCGAAAAAGTGAAAAGGGACCTGTTTCAGGTACTGGTGGTTGGGAAGGGATGCAAACTACGTCGCATAATCGGTAAGTTTCTTTAAATATAATTATAATAATTCATATTGTGATAAGATTCTGATTAGCTTAATTAATTTTTGTAGAAGAATTCAAGGAAGTCACCGGGGAAGGTTTGGACCTCAAACAAATTGGAGTTCCGAACGTTAGAACGCTTTTGGTTCAAATGGAAGACCTGATTATTTTGAAAAAGGACCGGAATGGGCCCACCATCTACGTTCTGGTAGGCTTAACTTTATTAAACCCCTAATTACCTGCTAATCGTATGGATAATTAATTATTTATTTAACTTATCAGGCGAACATGAACAGTGAGTTATCCGAAAGTTATCGCCATATAATTGAGCTGATCGATGAACAGCGGGATCCTGAGCAGTTCGTGAAGAGCCCTGCCGTGTTAGAAAATTTTGATGTAAGCCAATCCAATCATCAATGACCTTATCTTATCTCCATTCCTTCAAACTAATTCTATCTTCAAATTATATATATTTTTTAGATCCGAGAACTATTTGGGAACCCCACCTGGAAGGATCCGACTTACTTTGTCAATTTTTGATCACCGTCTTCTCCTAGTCCTGCAGTCTAGTCTCCTAAATATATTAATATTTGTTTATAAAAAATTTTAATTACTTTGTGGAGGTGAGCTCAGCTCATTGAGCCGTCTACTTCTTGTTTAATACATTTTTAATTTTAATGTAAATACTTATTAAAAATTTACAATGATTTTTTTGTACTAACAATTACATTAATTTGTCTGCAATTTAATTAGCTACTATAATAACCTCATCTTTAACGTTTAAGTCTTTTCGAAAATCTCTTCCTGACACATTAAATCATCCGACAATTCATAAAAATGCATTTAGAAAGGTACATACATCCATAAATGCGTATAAGGCATACATAACTACATACCTATATCAGGACGCATTTCTTCGAAAAGAACGAGGAGCAAAGTTGTACAATTTTTTTTGACAATGGGAACGGTCATAGTAAAACCCTACACCGGCTGCCATGCTTACTTGAACATTTTTTTTTGGGTGGGTGTATACAGGCAGCCAAGTGAGCAGACGAAAAACTGAAGCTGAAGCTTTGTTCTTTTCTTCCTCTGCATTTCCCAAATAACCAGTCAGTACATTTCCGGAATCGGAGCAGAGCGGAGTAAAAAAAAAGTTGCGTTCGTTTTGTTCCTCGTTTCGTGCGAGACGGTGAAGTGTGTGCATTTGTGTTTATTTTTGTGTATTCACGCATCTCTCCTCTGCTTATTCAACCAAAATAATTCGCGTGTGTGTCCACTAAAATGTAGCGATAAGTGCTTATCGAAATTTACCACAATTAAGTGTTTTTGTTTCAGGAAAAGTAAGTAGATAAGCAAAATTTTTGCAGTGTGTAGAAAAAAAATTAAGCATATTTTTTAAAAAATTCTGCAACAAAATAGCCTCATGTAAAATAGTTTATATTAAACGATTAGTGGTTATCATCATCTCCAGTTAGCCCTGTGGATAAGTAGCCTTTTTATGAAATGGTTTAGGGATATGAAAAGCGTGCGTGCATTTTATTACAAAGCGAGAATGAATGAAAAAAAACTGTTCATATTTTTGGGGTCGTGTATCCATAAAAAATAAGTAACGCGCTGCTGCTGCTGCTGCGCTGCGTATTATTGCACGACGACAACGGTTAGGTTGGTTGTGCTGCACATTTTTTTAAAAACCCGAGTATGTAATATTTGAATGCATTCAACTTTTCAAGTTTGAACTTAGCTGAAAAAGTAAGTGTGTGTATATATTTTCTTTCGCGAAGCTCAGTAATAACCAAAAAAGCTGCATGTATGCAAGCAACATGGTACAATGAGAGGAATGATGATCCTGAGAGAAGATCAAAAGTCTATTTTTGGAAATGTCTACGAGATCCAGTACATGTTCCGCTCCTACGCTTCTTTTTTTTTTCTAAGAAAAAAAAATTTGTCTACTACTCTTGCCTCCTTTTCATATATTGGAATTGGAAATTACTTGTTCCAAATGCATTTCTATATTTTTAAACTGGGTATCATCCTCCAAAATATAATGTCGCATGCTACAAAAAATAAATAATCCAGACTGGTTTTTTTTCGGGGGCGGTGAACAGATAATCTCATCATCGTCATCTCTCACCTAGCAAAGGTCGATAAATTATAAATTATATTTTAATTTTGTATGCATTATTAATATGTTCTTGAAGCTGGTGCGATATGTGCCGGTAAAAAAATGCAATTATGTTCACGTTGACCACCAAAACCAAACAATACACCTCCCACATAACGTGTGGTGTTCACATAAGTGCATATGGAGAATAAATAAAAAAAATGCAATTTTCTCACAAGAGATAAGAGAGTACAAAGTGGTGTGAACGAAACGATACTCTGGGCTCAACTTTAATGAACTCATAAATGTCAGGATGAAGCCGGGACGACGGTAAATTGTTGTGCCAAGAGAGAGAGGAATCCCAATTGTTAGGGGTCACGCACACACACACAAACGCATTATTTTAGCAAAATAGGTTTGGACAAAGTTGCAGTGTTTCATTTTGGAGGGGTAGAGAGAAAACCTAAAAATATTAGAATTTATTACTTTCATTGTCAGAGTTGTTGTGGTCAGTAGAAAAGACCAGCCATGTATTTTATACACAGGGAGAAAAAAATATATATAAAACAAAGTGGGGACCATTTCATATAAACATAAATAAAGTGAGAATTTGATGTCTAAATAAATACACGTGCATAAATAAATAACCGGGTGTGTGATGTGTCCACATTTTCAGAGGCGGAGAGAAAAACAAAACGTTAAATCGTGGAAAAAATATAAAATATGATGGTTATTCTATCGTGCTATTATTTATTGGGAATCTTATCGTCATGGATACGAGTGTGAATATTGTGCACAATTGTGAAAAACGAATACAGACTCGATAACAAAAAATAAATATGAGCGGTAGTAAAGTGCCAAATCATTTGGATGAAGGTGGTCCTGGATCATCTCATCATCACCATGCTTATCATCATCAAAATCACCTGCATCTCCAGCAACAACAACAGATGCAATCTCAGAGAAAATACTCAGCACAGGAAACTATTCACGTAAGCAAACTATTTTCTTTCTTTTTCAAAAAGCGCTTCATTTATTCCAACTTTTTTGAAGCTCAACTTAATCCCAATTCTCGTGGGAATTATGATGCTCTGCGGTTCTTTGAACTGTTTTCTCTTTCCAAAAATCTCTCTCTCTCTCTGGCAAGTTTAGTAAAATTTTATGCAAAAAAAAGCCACAAAAGGAAATTATCCAGGGACCTTGAAAGGAAGCCGTGCGTGTGTGTGTAGACCAAACCACGTGTTACTTTTCCAAGTTCCAAGCTTTTTCATGTTTTGATAGCAGAATCACATCCCTTGTAAATTATTCATTTCGTTCGTCTAGAATCATTTGCATTAATTGTACACACACTTTTTTGGCTCATGGGAAAAACTTAATTATGCACATAATATTGTTTCCTTTTTTGCCAAGGCAACGTCTTTTCTCTGGTTTTCCGCATTTCCGGCAGAACAGACTCTGTTCTCTTTTTCCCAACAGAATTTCCAAAAAATATTTTTTGCTCGAAAAAGATGCTGGCATCTTGATTTTTCTTGGAATACGCAGCAAAAACACACACGCACAACAAAATATGTGTACGCACTTGACTTTTCAGAGTCAGTGAAAAGAAAACAATATGTCATGCCAGAGACTATGTCTCAAGACGGCCAGATCGTTTCCTCAAGAAAGAAGAAAAACTGAGCAACTCTCTTTCGAACAGTCAGTCATTTTCCCTTCTATTTACCTTTCTGGCAGAATGAACAGGATTAAATAGTGAATGAAAATAATAAAATTGAACGAGAGGAAGAAATTGTTTCGTTTATTTTTTTTTCTTTCTGCTGAGCTGAAAGTAGAGATTTTTTTTTCTGAAAAGGAATTCATTTTATCTTCATGAAAGCAGCCCAGTGAAGCGTGCGTACATTCGAGAGAGTGAGAATTGAACTGGTTTTTTTTGAGATTGAATGACAGGACAGGGTACGCAACAATACAAACTTACATCCCCTTTTTTGTTGACTTTTACTGGTACATATATTTTTTTTTTCTGGAAAAAAGTAAAAAAAAATCCTATCCTTCTCCTCCTTCTGTCAGTGTAGAAGGTGGAGGAGGTGGATGTGAGGTGCTGGTTTTGTGGTGCATTCCAATTTGGAATGCAGTATTATTGCAAGAAGTGCATCCGCTCTGGAGAAGAAAAAAAAAATATTCAACTTTTACTTTTCAGGGGTAAAAAATATATAGTGAGCATTTTCTTATGCAGTTTTCTTTCCAAAGTCCACCTTCAAACTTCTCTCCGCCAACATCCCATCATCATCCTCACGTCGTTATTATTTAGTATGCAATGCGTTACTCGAGAAAACGAGGAAAACGAGCAGTTGTAAAGCAGTGCAGTTTTTTTCCTCATCTCTCAGAAAAAAAAACTTTTCAACTTGAGATGCATGTGTATAAGGAAGGAAGAAGAAAAAAAGTTTTCTTCTCGTGCATCTTTCTCTCTCTTCTTGTCTCTTTTTAGCCGTTTGTCAAGAGTAAAAAAGCGAGACGAAGCAGCAGCAGCAGCTGGGATGTGAGATGAATAAAGAAAGAAAAAAAGATCTTGGATCTTGTACAGACTTTCTAGTAGTCTGCTCCCGGCTTCGTCATCGTATCAATAAAAAATTGAAGCTGCACTTTTCTTTCCGCTTTTCATTCCAAAGAAGAAGAAAAAAATGACTGGAAGAAAACGTGAAGGTTTTGATATGCACGTGTTTCCAAAAAAAATGTATTGAAGATTTTCTTGCTTTCTTGTGCGCACGTGGAGCATTATAACATGACATGGCTTTAACGGATAATATTTCCCAAAAGGTTGCCTTGTTCCAGGGAAAAACATGATAAGGTAATAAATAAAGAGAGAAAACGAGAGAGAGAGAATAAATAAATGGAACAAGGATAAATTAGCATTTATTGTGGTGGAACTGTGCAAGTGCACAAAATAAATACATAAAATATATACACAAGCTATAGCTCTCCTCTCTGTGGTTCCCAAAGGATTACTTAAAATGTAATTTAAGAATAAAGAAAGGTTTTCTCGGTGTGACCAGAGAGCAGCTTAAAATGGTAAAGGATTTCTCCATGACAACAGGGAAAATACAAGCGAGAAAAACGGATTTCTGGAGAGAAAAGAGGATTACATCCAGAGAGAAACACAAGTAACAAAAACATAATATTTCTTGTAAAGTATTATTGCAATTGTGTGTGTGTTCGAACAAGATAAGCTTGTATTTTCCATTGCACATTTCTCGACAAGAGTGCACCAACAACTAAGCAGCATGTTTTATGGCTTTTCCAAGAAAATTCTCGAGAAAGGAAGGTGAAAGGGAAGCAAGGAAGAGGAAACTTTATTGGTGTAATTAATCAAGCTGCTTTCCAACTTTAAGGAAGTTGAAGGTGTGAATTACGACGAGAAGATGGGCGAATGCTAAAAAGGAAGTTACCGCAGTGTAATTTTTTTTTTTTTTTTGACTAACAGCTTGACTTTCTCTCTGAGAAAATATTGCGTGTTTTTGTATGGGTGGCTGGTTGGCTATTATGAGAGGGAGTCAATCAAGTCAAGTTAATAATCTTTTTTGTGGTACCTTTTCAATGAGTCAGCAGACCAACGTTTAATAAGAAAATAAAAGCAATTATGATTGGTGTAAAGGAAGGAATTAAAAATAATTTCGTAGGGGACAGCCTAAAACTATAATTGTGACAGATTAACATGGAAACATATTTTTTCTGTCTGGTTGATAATACGACAAGCGATGGACTTGAACTTAAACAAGTTCGGTGAAAACAACAACCATTCCTTTATCAACTGACAAGATAGCAAGATAGGTAGTAAAACAGAGAAAAAAATAAGGAAACGGTAATAAAAATGACATGAAAGAAACTTATTTCCTTGAAAAAAAAGGCTAGTCATGCAGGACCACCAACAGGATCCTATGCGCAAGCATAAAGGTAAATAGGATTTTCGACAGGAGAAAAGCTAGACGAGAGAGAAAGCGAGAAAATGACAGGAGTATAAAAGTGAATGTGTGGATAAAACGAGAGAGAGAGTGCTTTCATTTCTGAAGCGAAAGAGAAAGTGGAGAAACGACGGACAGAAGAGAAAAAGTGGAGAAGAGCCATCAAAAGTGGTAATGACATTTTGGTGGATACTCTCTGGATTCTCTGCACAGGGGCCAAATAAACTTTTGGTGGTAATAAACAAGACAGGAAGAGATCACGTCAACAGCAACAAGAGAGAAAGTGGTAATGTATGTTGGAGGATTTTAGAGAGCCGACCACAAAATGAGAAGGCAACAACAAGAGCAACGGCTTCAAATGACATTACTCCTCATGTTGCCGTTACAACGGCAGCAGCTACTGAAATACTACAACAAAGCCATCATTTTCTCTCTTTTCTCTCGCGGTATGGTTGATGGTGACGCTGGAAATGTTTGTTGTAAATTTATTTTTTTTATGAAAGCAAGAAAAAAAAAGAAAACAAGAGCGGAAATTAATTGGTACTGGTGGACGTGGGAAACGACTCGTTTCCGGATTTATGGCAGGGAAATCTTCTTCCTTCCGGAAAGCTGTTTTCATACGGCTTTAAAATAAAGTATACGAGCAGTTACGAATTCTACTATAAAATGGCACGAGCTTCTCTAAAGCAGAAAGGATAAAATGCCAAAAAAATATATATAATATGAGCATGCCCAGTGATCAACGCGGAAGAAGTAGATATAAATGGAATTCTCTCTGCCAAAAAATATAATGAAGAAACTGCACCGATAAAAAAAAGTGAAGAGGTTGTAAAAAAAAATGTAAAGAGAGTTGCTTTTTTTCCACTAATTTCTCAAAAGTGACATTAATTTTTATTTTTCTTGCACTTTTTTATTGTGCACGCAAGAATGAAGAAAGTGAAGAATGAATGGAAATCACGCCTTCCCCCAACAAAAAAATATATATTTTTAAAAATACCCCCGGAAGAAAAATATACCAAACAATTTTTTTGGCACGATGTACAACAACAACAAGATAGAGAAAAGACTGACAAACAAATTTGAAAAGTTTATTTTCATCGTCATCCCCATCACTCCATTTCACATCCGGCTGCCATCATTCACCCAAAAACATCAACAACAAACCAAAAAAAACTGCAATGAAGCAGGAAGTGTCATGAGCTGTTATGGGAAAGGGAATGAATTTTTATTTCAGAAAAATACCTCAATTTTTATTTGGTGGTGGGAATATAATGGACAGTCAGGAAAAAAATATGACAAGTTTGTAGCATTACTCACCTTTTTTCCCTTGCTGATTGACATTATTATTTTTTTGCTCATCATTATAGTCATCCTGAAAAGATCATATATTCCTTATCATCATCGTAATAATCTATTCTTTTCTCCTCAGCCCCAATTCTCTTCAGTTTTATTTCGCTCTGCTCGCTATCAAAATGTGTCATCTTTTTTTCATCGTTTTTTTTGTCCTTCCTTACTCATCCCTTGTCTCTCTCTTTTTGCTTGTAATCATCATCCCCTCCCATCTTTCTACAAAATATAATGTCTCCAATACTTCCAAAAACGACGACGAGAATCATAAGCTAAAAGAGCACAAGAACGACAAGACTACAAACTTGGATGATGATGACGACACACAACGACACGCCCGACAACAAGAACAAAATTATTATTACTTCTTTCCCTCTCTGTCTCATGGGCTGATATTATTGTTATGCCATCATATCATATCTTCTCAGTGGAAAGATGACGACGACGAGGACAATGATGGGGTTTCCTTTTACACGAGAGAGAGCTGGAAGCTTGATCCAAACACATCTTTCCCATTTTCCCAGAGATACCCATTCCATTTTATGCGTCACTGCCAAACCATCACAAATGCTGAGAGAAATGAGTGCGTGTGTAAATACCCGTTTTTATCACACGGTTCTCTCTCTCAAGTGCCATCCTTCTCGCTCGGTATTGTATTCAGAGAATAAATTTCTTGTCACTTTTCCTCTCCGTATGTTTGCTCAAGGCTATTGATGCTCACAGAAATGATCACAGAGCTTATTTACACGAAGGATCAAAAACATGATCATGATGAATAATATGCATATATACAACTTACTACCGTGTGTTGTGTGAAGAATGTACAAACAGGAAAAGATACAGTGTACATAAATAACAAATCATTCTCATTCTTCCTCTCTCTCTGCAAACAAGTTGCAGAAGAAAAATATGAAGAAATTTTTTAGGAAAATAGTATACATGGCAACCACACAGTAAATTTTACTGGTTAAAAGACAGATAAATATTTTTTATAAGATTAAACGGTTGTCCAATTTTTGTAGTCCGCTATTTAAAAAATATATTTTTTAAAAAGTTGAATGTATGTAAATACAATGGATAGGAGACATTTAGCGTGAAAATGGGTGAGTAACGGCGACATACAAAAATATACAACGACTTTTTATGTGACATGCGTGCATGTATTGTTATTTGTAAGAAAAATATTCTCTCTCCAACACTTTTATTTATAGCTAAAGAAAAAAAGGAGAGATAGCTGGCTTGCTTGGTTCAAAAATATTTCCTTGGCATTTTGTCTTCTTCTCCAGCAGTACAGTTCAAAAGGAAGAGAATCAATGCAGCAGAAAGCGAGTAAAGTGCATTCCCAACAAAAATATTATATAGTTTTTATGGCTTTATGCATGACTGGGTTTAGAAGAAGGGAAAATACATTAGAAAAAATTAGAATGACTGTGTATGCATTTTGTAGCTATTATTATTATTATGATTATCAACTTGATTTTTGATAGGGCATATATATTTTTCTACTGTTAAAAAAGTATATAAGGTTATAGGAGGAAAAAAAGAGATTATCTTTTTGCTGTTATTGCACAACGACCACCACCACACACACACAGTTTGTTGTAAAATGTTAGGTTTGCTTTTGTTGTCGCGTTTGTTATAATGATAATGGCTGCGTGGATGATCCATTCCCAGAAGTACACTAGCTACAAGAACAAGTTACATTATTGCATAAATAAAACCATAATAATAATAATAATAATCACAGGCTTGTATATCTGAGACTATGCACAAAGTGCATTAACAGAGAAAATGCCTCTGTGTCTTGATTTCATTTTCATAATGGCTTTGTCCATAATCATAATAGCAGCAGTAATAATAATGCACACTGCTGCATTCCCAAAAAAAAAACAAACGACAAAGCAACTTTGATGAACAAACCGTTTGCCCTTTTTCGTCACCAATCACCACAGAGAGTTTATGTGTCGGTCGTCGGTATATAATCGTCAATCGTTAAAAACCCAAGAAACTTCAAAGTCGTCTGCTCCTGTCAGTTTATTGTCTCTTGTCTTGATAAAGATAATGAGGATGATGGTGATGCATTAGTAGAAAAAAAATATATAACTGCTACCATTGGCGTGAAAGAAAAGATACAAAAAAATAATGAAGATAAACGTTACTCTCCATTTTTGACACCTGCGTGGATTTTTATGAATATATACGTACATGCGTAAAAAATGATATGATTTCTCTACACTGACAGATAAGAGATTTTTCTGGTAAAAATATGAAGATTGATCGTTTTCAAAAATAATCTCAACAAAAGAAGGCTTTCAAAAAAATCTGATTCTTTTTTCAGGTTGATTATTCCACATATTATTTTGAACTTGACCTTGCGGTATATATATTTTTCATAAAGGATGCTAGAAAAGATAAGATATGCGTACACTTTTATATAATGGATTTTTGTGTATGTATTGCAATTGGGATTTGCAAGATGGGGAGGATGAAACTGCAACCAAGCCCAAAAGGATTAAAACAGGCAGAGAGAATTGTGTGTGAGAAAGGCTTAGAAATAAAAAGGGTATCTCTTATAACTCATCATACCAGTTGGATGGTAGATATATGGAAAAAAGTGCGTTTAAAACCCGTTCGTTCGTTCACTCTGAGCATTTTTGTATAAAAGATATAAAAAATATTGTTGGGTAATGCACGTCGTCTCTCTGGTCTCGGGAGTCTTTCTGGTGAGCAAGCAGAAGAGAAGTTTCATTCATATTATCGCATTGTCAGCCAAGCCAGGTTGCGTCTCTCTCGTCTGCAGAGAGAGAGAGATGAGAAGAATGAAAGTGTTGGGTTGGGAGCAGAATTGGAAAAGGCAATCAGTTTGTGTGGAGCACTTGATCGCTCAACATGATCTTCATGATCATCACCATACCAACCAGAACCCTTCTGTGTCCAGCAAGTAATGTTGAGAATGCTGCGAAATGTTTTTAAAAAATTATTCTGAAAAAAAAATGTTTTTGGCTGGGAATTTTCTAGCGATTGTGTCCAAGTGTTTTAGTCACTAGCTTTACACGTGTGGGTTTTGCTTTGTGTGTGAGCTTTATAATGGAAAATAATAGAAGGAGTGGTAGTTTTTAATGGAGCTGGTTTGCATACTGTGTTGATTGTTTGCGATTAGAAAAGATTAAAATGTGACATTAGAAGCAGCAGCACCACTTATGATTTTCCACCAAAAAATAAAGTATTTCTTGAGCTGTTGGTGTCGCCAAAATACTTAAGAACAGAAAAAAAACTCATCATAATATTTTTGTTGGAGAAGAAGAGAGACACCTTTTAAAAGAGTGTGAATATAAGTATCACAGCACACTAATTAGTGTGTTTCCTCATTAAAAGCAGCACCAGTACTGGATTCCCTATTGTTTCTCTCTCTCTGCTCCTGCCTTACTTGTTCACACGTGCTTGTCATTTGTCAACTTCAGTTTTTTTTTCTTCTTACTCAAGTCATTACACTAGCTTCACACAACAGAATTCTCTTTCAAGACTTGCTGCTCCTCTCGTGTGTGTGTGACTTGGCTTTGTATAAAAATCAACTTTTTTTTGTTACTTTTCTAGTTCAACCACTTGTGCGTGTGTTTCAATTGAGGAATGCGTAAAGCTTTATGTCATCATGTCATGAGAATGACGATATAAAAAAAATTGTATATCCAATATCGGATGCAATTACAGTCGACTAGTGTCAAATGCCGACTAGTAAACTTTTACACAAGAAAAAATATTTTATTTTCTGTTTATATTAAAAAAAACTGCTGTTTTCTTGGAAGTCAATTGAGTGTAAAAAAATACACACATATTTTCGCAGAATTGTTTTCTCTGGTCGTCTTATCGTTGTGAACGTTATATAAGTTTTTACATGATATGAAACGATAAACAATTTTCTTTCTCGTCGGAATAAAAAAAAACTTTTGACATTTTCCACAAGTAATTTTCCGACAGACTTGTAGCTTGAGAGAGACGAGCTCCGACATTTCGTTTGACAAAAGAATATAAAAAATATATGTGGATGGGGGAGAAAAAGGGTGCAAAAATGTAACTTGGTTTTTTTCCTCCTCGTCGACAAAATAAAAGTTGTCGTGCCCAGTGACTCTCTACGAGGTTATATAACATTTTATTTGTTAGTGTGTGTTATCAGGAATAAAATCGGTAGTTGTGTTGTGAGTTTATTTTGTGGTTTGACAGTTTATAGAAAGAGGTGGTGATGTGAAATTAATCCGAAAAAGAGTACAAGATTGTAAGACGATGATGATAACGATGACAACGGTAGTGAAAATCAAGTTTCATTCAATGAGCTTGAATATTGACCATATCAAAAAATATAATAATAATAATGATTGCTGTTGACATGTTTTTTGTATGAGAATGACAAATAACTTGTTTCTTTCGTCGGATTGGAGAGGATTAGAAAAAAATATTTTGAATTCTGGTCGAGTTTCATTTCCCTTGAGAAAATAAATAGCTAGATAACTCTGGCTAAACAAACGGTATTTTGACCAGAATGTTGCATAAATAATTCCCATACTAAAAAAGATTGACGATGATTCAGACCAGTTTTCTTTTTCTTCTTTTGCCAGTCCCCATATCTGAATGAGTCCATCAGAAAAGATAAGACAAGACAGTATGATAATCTGTCTAGAAAGAAAATTCCGTTTTGAAAAGGAAATGCAG
Source organism: Coecobrya sp. COE2 (assembly GCA_027743765.1). Lineage (NCBI taxonomy): Eukaryota > Metazoa > Arthropoda > Collembola > Entomobryomorpha > Entomobryidae > Coecobrya > Coecobrya sp. COE2. The sequence continues at coordinate 16,409 of JAHZMV010006556.1, forward strand.
GCTGTTTTATTTGTAAAGACAAGCATCACACTAAATCATCCTTTTTACCACACAGCAAAACCCTCATCATAAAATAGGCTTCCCTTTTTCCCATTTTCGTTTGATGAGATAAAAGCAGCATAACAAAAAGGCAGGCATGCACATAATAATACGCTATGTGATATGGCCAAATGAAGAAAATTGTTGGGCTGTTTTTTGTGAAGGACAATGTTTTTTTTGTGTAATATATGCCCACCATCGTCACTAAGGTGGTCCTGGTGGTCGGTGGAGTATACCGTCACATCATATTTCTATTTGACACAATAAACGTTAAAGAAAAAGGTGACGGATGGACACAACAATATGTAGACACACACACACAAAGTATTAATGATGATGACAGTGGTAACCTTTTTTAAGCATGACCGCATACTTCTTTTAAAAAAATACCGTCTCATTTGTTTACATTGTTACTGCACTTTGAAGAAAATTCCTGTATGCAACTTTTTGACCTTTTTTATACCATGGGTTGAATTTATGTTATGCGCATAAAAAATACAGGTGTAGTTTTTTTGAAAATTTTTCTTAAGAAGGGACAAAGGAGGACAGATATTTTAAGGGAGAGAGAAAAACCCTCCTTTTTTCACGGTGAAATACCAAATTATCATAAAACATTTTTTAAGCAGAGAGGAAAGTTAAATGATAATGATGTCATGGAATAGTAAAAAATGCTGCATCCATCTTTGCTTAAATGATCACTACTGAAGTTTTAGAAAATTAAATATACAAAGTCTCTCTCAAGAAATCATGAATAAAAAAATATTGTGATTTTTATTGCTAAAAAATTTACAACAGTCCCTCTCTTTTGCATTCCCATCAGCATGATAGCACAGCAGGTATGTAGAAAAGAGGCGAACCGTGAAATCACCTCGGCTTAGAGAGAGAATAATGTAAGAGGAGGGTTGGGTGGTGGTTGTGTGGTGCCCATTGTTGCATGCACAAAAAGCAATCAGATTGGGAATCGAATTATGAATTTTGAAGGAGGGATTTAGAGAGAGGTTGAGAATAACATGACGGCAATAAAAAAATCCCAAACCTGTAATCTTGCAATTAAGTAATTCACCACGCGTGTTTACACACTCCACTCAACCAACATCCTAAATTATAAAAAATTATTATTTGAATTGAAATGTAATCTTCCCTCTGGTAATAGATAGACGTGCCCCTTTTAAAACGCACACAGATTTTTCAATATGCAGAGGGATTGAAAAAAATTGTTTTAAAATATGCGGCAGCAGTGATTCTGATGAAATATTATTTTTTGCCTGGGGCTACATTGCAATTGCTAGGATTAGAAGAAAAATGACAAATTTTTTCCGGAAATTTTTTACACCATATAAAAAATTATCTGATTTAAGGTTAATGGATAGCCTTAGTCTTAATTTTCTCTGTGTGGAGGCTATTCTTAGGAAAATATAAAGTGGAGTAATAATAATAAATAGAGTTGGACGAAGGGGGACAAAAATAGAACATTTCCTTTTCCTACTCTGCTTAATATTCCAAGTTAGCCTTGATTGCTGGCAATATTAATAAAAGCAAAGTATAATAATAATAAATAGTAATAATATGAATGGCAAAATGGTAAAAGCTTGTTTAAGCACACTTTCTCTCTCCCGTCGTCGTCGTCATCATCGCCATAATCACAGGAATGAAAATCAAGTGTAATGAGTGCGTGTATAAAAAAATAGAAAACAAGGTCGGTCGTCTCTCCAGAAGAAAATGGGATTGCCGTTATATATAACGGTTATTATTCCTACCACCCACCGAATAACCATCATCAACAGAAAAAACTGAATTCCTTCTCCTATAATTTTTTAGGTTAATTAAGGTGGGCGTAATTAACTTTTTACCCCAAGAAATAAGAAAATGACATGACACGGTAATGTTTAATTAAGTAGTGGAATCAAGTGGCATAATAGGCTAGTATATTTTTTGGGAAGAAAAACAAGTTTTTTTTAAAAAAAAATTTCAACTTGAACTCAGTGGGAATGGTAATGAAGGAGATTCAAAAAGATTTTACACCTTCATTCTCACATTCATTTGCATTTAGTGGTGGCACGTGCACAGCAGTTAAAACGATTATTAATAGCTTCTCGTGCTACCAAACCACCATCATAACTGCCTTGCGTAAAAACTTAAAAAATTATGGATATGTTCACATAATAATTTTGTAGCAAGCAGCAAAAAGTTTTTTTTGGAGAATGATAATTGCCAGTAAGGTAGTTACAGTATATTTTCTTTTAAGAAAAGAAGGTGAGAAATGTTGAAAAACGTACGAATAAGTAGAAAGAAGCCGACAAATGGAAGCGAGGACAAGAATGGAGGTGTCGGAGGGAAAAAAATTACTGACGACAGCAGCAGCAGCAGCAGTAATCGACGAAACAATACCAAAAATGGTGGAGGTGCTGACTACAACAACAGCTATTATGATGACAGGAATAATATTTTGTTGAATAAAGCAAATTCGTGTAATAACCCAACGAGAAAAACAACAACAGGAAAACAAAGTTTGTTACTGCTGACCAACGAAAATAGTAATTGCGGTGGTGGTGATGTTGATGATCATGATGGGAATAATGGCAAGTTGGCGATGATGATGATGATGCGGAGAACCCGGAAAGATTCACCGGTTTCACTCCAGTCGCCGGTGTCCAAAGGAAAAAAAGTGCAAAGCAATAATACTAATGCTTCAATATCCGCAAAGAAAGATAATAATGGATTGAGAGTAACGGCATCGACCGTTGGAGTGGTGGTGGCGTCGCTGCCTCGAACAGGAAAAAGCAGCTTGCAAGACTTGTACAACGACAAGAAAAAGTGTCATGGAAAATATTACAACGAATTGAGTAGCATGCCTGCTGGTGGTGGTGATATTGACGTGGGTGGCAGAGGTGGTGTTATACTTCACACCAATAATGCAGCTTGTCATAATAATACTACAACAACCCTCCTCACCACAACAACTACTACCGTTCCACCTCACATTCTAACAACAGGACAGAAACATCACCAAAATATTAGTTCGCCTGCTGCTGCTGTCGTGTGGAAATGCGCGGAAAGAATGACAGCAGCAAATCATGGGAGAACGAAAAGGGTAAGCAGCAGTGTAAAAAATATAAATAATGAATTTGGTGGAAAAATTCTGGAAGGTAATAATATTTACCTTGGATTAAAACTGGATTGAAAAACATATGAAATTTGTGAAAAGCTTTCATTGTGAGAAAAATAAAAAAACACAAGTGGCTATACTGCTTTTTCGCCCTTCTCGTCCTTGTGGGGGGTAAACAGTTTAATGAGGTCTTTAGCTTTAACGATAGTCGTGATGATCAGCATGACTGGAAATCATTCCAGTGTGTGTTTTTTTTTCTGCGATGCACTTTCCCCTTCGCTCCACTTGTTCCAGGCTTTTCTAATGGAGAGGATGATGATGAGAGAAAGCAAAACAATTATAGTGCATATTGTACACCCAAGTTCCAGTTGCATTCACAGAGACAGAGAGATCCTATCAGGATGACAAGTGCCTTTTCAAGCAGAAAAGCTGTTTTCTTTTTTTTTTCTATATTTTTTTCCTTCTCGCTTCCCATCACAACCATGATCGTCTCGATGATCATTATCATTTTTCCTCGTTTTCTCTCTCAGCACTCCTATCAAACCATGATGACGATCATCATCTCAGTTACCGTTGCTGCTGCTTGCTAAACTCGTTAAAAGAGAGAAAAAAATGGATAAATAAACAGAATGCAATGCATATCCAAAAGCTTGTATTATATCCCTGTTGGGATGTGAGTGTTATTGCGTAATCGTGTTCAGTTTCGTCATGAGTAAACCTGATACACAGAGTGAAGTAGTGACATTGCTGCTCTGTGCTTTCACCGAAAACGCATCTCTTGTGCGTATCGCATATCATCAGCATCATGTCTGCAGCTTTTATTCGGCAGCACTATAGGCACCATGTCGTTTCTTTCTCTCTGGTTGCATCTCATGGAGAGAGAGAAAACTAAAAATAAAATGGTTAACGAGGAGAGAAGCTTGCTTACCATACCAAAAAGACTATGGTACCATTTTGCTTCCTTCCTTTGCGTTTTCACTTCCTGTCGCCCTTCACCCTCGTCAAAATCATTAAGAGCTGTACAACAACAACAGCAGCAGCAGAGATGCAGCTCAGAGTATTGCAATGTCAGGTTTTTTTTACGTAAACAGAAAAAAATTGTAGAGGATCTGATGCACAGAGTGGTATCATATCCAGTTATCTTTTTTTTGCTGCTCATCCTTCCATCTTGCTGTACGAGTGTGTTTTATTGAACTGCCATGCACAAACGGAGCATATGGCTAAAAAAATTATTTAATTTGAATGTATGCATGTGAAAGGTAATTTCTTGTTTCCTGTTAAAAAATATATTAACAGAGAAATTGATAGTTGTGTAGTATAATTGGTACATTTACAAAATGAGAAGAAATTCGACTATGCTCACGTGCTGGTTTTGGCGTCTCTCTTTTTTCAAAAAAAATTGCGTGATCCGCTAACAATAAAAGCTGGGGTTGGTGTAGTAATAAACGGAGTAAATTATAGGTTGTGGGGGAAGAAATTGCACAAAAGTTGCTAAGAGTGACCAATTGCAAACAAGAATTTTAAATATGAAATAGACTTTTGTTTGGCGGTGGAATACAACGAGCAATCCTTAATTGATAGTTTTCCTTAAAAGCCAAAACTAGAATGCTCACTTTTTCATTGTCACGCCGCCCGTGGAAACATAATAATAGCAAGAGTAGAAGTAGTGAACCGGAGGAAATTGTTTTATTATCTGTAAAAAGAAACTAAATTATTATTCACTTTCTCTTCGCCCTCAACCCTTTCTTGCAGAAAAGAAAGAAAATAATTACCATGTCAGTTTCCCTAACTATCTCAGAATCATCCTCAAACATTCCATAGCACGGGCGCACCCTTTTTTAAAAAAATATATATATTTATATCCAACCCCGTATCACATCAAGACTAAAGAATCTTCATTCTAATTTTCCAAGTGAGAAAACTAAAAAAAAACAAGTATCATGAGAAAATTTTGTTTAAAGAGAAATCCAAAATCACCAGAGAGAAAGCTCTCTCTCCATCCATCCATCTGTTTTCTCCAGCAGATTGAAAAGTCATCATCGTCATGGAATTTTCTCCAAAAAAAATAAGCAGCAGTTCGAAAAAAAATATTCTTCTTTTAAAACAGCTCAGCGTAATACACACGACATGGTTATTACCAAAAAAAGAAGCTGTTTCTTTCTTTTTCTTCCCCATCCATTTTCTTGTGAGAGGGATGAAAATGAAGACCTGAAGGAGTATAAAAAAAACGGCGAAGAAAATATATAAAGAAAAAAAATATACTTTTCTTTTTTCTCCATTCCTTTTTATATTCCAGCACAAAACATCATTGATCCATTTCACTTTGCTGTTTTTTTTCTTCTTTTCTTCCGGCAAAGAAGGTCGTTGCTGCTGCATTACTTATAACAGCGCACATGGAAATAATAAAAGAAACGCTTTTTTTTATTTTCTCTTTCTTGCTCTTTTCTCCCGACTAAAATCCTTTTTTGATGAAACCATATAATATCCATCCAACCATTCATTCATCCAAACAACCAATCCATTTTTTTCTGAAAAGGTAAAATGTGTGTATGCAATGCATTCAATTGCAATTGCACGTATGCATGCATGCATCTTGAGAGAAAATAAAAAACATTTTTTTACTAGAACTACCTATGTAAAAGTTTTTTTTTTCGGAGAGAAAAGAAAATGTTGTATGGCAACCTAATCCATTATGGATGAATGTTTCCGTGAATAGTTTGGATGGATTGTCGTTGTCGTCGTTTCAGAAAGAAAAAAAGGTAATGCGATCTCTCTATAACTTGAACATATTCCATTTCCAATGCCATTTTTTTGCCCAAGGTTTGTAAGTTGAGCAGTTAAAGAAGTGTGTTCATTTTGTGAGTGTGTGTATAACCTTTCTCGGGGCATGACATCCTGTGGCACCCTACATACATAATAGTACGCCATTATCCTGGTCGTTTTCGGAGAGTTTGAACAAATAAGAGAGAGAGAAAAAGGTTGAATGTTGTTTGGAAGGAATATAGTGCGTTGTGGTAGGAAGGTGAATAGGTGAAATGAATAGGAATAAAGTTGGGATGTGTTGAATTGGGTGGAGGATGCGGGTGAAATGGGTGGTGGATGATGATCACGATGAAAAATATTGAATGCAGTGAAATGCAGTTCATTGCACTTTCACCGTCGTCACCGCCTTGCAAGATGAAGATGCACTTTTTTATTATTATTATTTTGCTACCGTGCGCGCTCCTCCTGCTAGTTTCACTGAAATTGGTAGAGAGTGAGACATGAGGAAAAGGTGGTGGTCGAGGGAAAAGTAGCATTATTTTAGCTCTCCTCAGGGAATCCAGAAGAAAATTTCTGAATGAATGAATACATTTAAAGAAGCTTGCCGGTGGTTGGGGGGAGGTGGAAAAACGGGGATGGTGGTGGTTGGTAAAATGCAACTGCAAAAGTGCATCTTATATATATATTTTTTTTGTTTCGAAACTGCAGCCTGCATCCAACATTATTAGAAATTGTGCTGCTGCAGCCAAGAGCAAACTTGTTATGATGATGATAAAAGTTTGTCTTGAGATCTCATATTTTGCATCTTGGACTTTTTTCATTAAGAACAACACTCAACCACCTGACTGACATTAAACTATAAGTGCATTTGGATGAAAAGTCACCGCTGCTGTTGTGCATATTCTTAAACAAAATATACTTTCCCCTTTCTTCCTACTTATGTGTATCGTTATCCAGAAAAAGTTAATCTTTTGGAATCATCCTCCTCATCGAGAGATGGTTTCCAAGGATTAATAAAATGCATATTAGCTTTTTTTATGGAAAAATATTAACCTGGCTCCAAAGTCTTCACTCAAGTAGACAACAAAGTACTCTTTCTGAATGAAACAGGAAAATGAAATTGAGTTTTTTTAAAGCGCACATATTTTTTTGTTAAAGATTTTTCAGTGGGAAATCCCATGCACAGTTGTCGTTTTGGTCGACTGGTCCTCTTTCCGTTGAGTTAGCAACCATTTTCATGTCACGTGCATTTCTCTCGTTGCCTTGTTAGCTGAATTGAATATTATTTTGGGAGAGAGTGAGTCAGGCTCTTTTATTTCTTTCTGTAAGGCTTTTCTTTCCGCCTTGAATGAATGGAGAAGGAAAGGAAGGTTGACAAGAAAATCTAATTTTGAGAATTTAGATGAAATAGATAATTCGAAGGAGAAGGAGAAAGGCATTCTTATACACTCTCTACATTCATGTTAGTACACTGGGAGATCGTCATCATGAATGCAAAAGTGCATTGTGCATCCAAGTCTTTTTGCTACTTTGTATTCCAGTTGGAAAACGACTAAAGTATACAGAGAGAAAGGAGAAAGGAAAAAAAACTGGATGCACTCTCTCTGTTCTATGCAGTCATGTCATTGATTACATTATGTAATTACCGTTGGTTTCGTTTTTGTTTGTGAGAATACTACAAAATAAGGAAAGTCTCAACCCAGTTCCCTTTTTGTTTCCCAACTTTTCTTGTTCCAGCCCGCATATATTCCCATTTAAAGTGAAAAACCTTTTTTTTTGAGTCTTATCTTATCTTCTAATTGTTGTTCATGACGATTCATATCCAAATCGTGATGGTGGTAGCAGTAGTAGCCAAGAAGAGACAAGGCTGCTGCTGAGCTGGAGAAGAAAAAAAATCAATATTCCCATTAAGGTCATTTCCCCCAATAAAAATAATAAGAGGAGAGACTACAGAGCAGACAGAGAGAATCTCCAAGATACATCTACACGTGTTGGATGGATGAAACTCCTGAGGAGGATGATGATTCACCACTACCACCACGGGCAGCAAGCAACATCTTCCCACATATTCCACAATTTTTTTTTGATGACGATCATGTTCAGAGAAGTTGATACAGTTTCTTTTACAGATGATCATGGTGATGGTGGTGGTATGGTGCCAGGAGTTTCGGCTTTACTCTCTCTCTCTCTCTCTCCTTTATGGGTTGGTTGGCTTCCCCTTCCAATTCTCAAATTGGAAGGAAAATATCATTATAGGATTGTCTATTGATGTTCTAGTTCAATAATTGACGGGAAAATGTGTATCTTTCCCATTCTCCACCACACCACCACCAAAGATCCTTACTTGCTCTCTGTTTGCTCTTATAATAATAATAGCTTATATAACTTTTTTTTTCTTCCTTTCTGATTGATTTGCTGTTTCTTAAGTATTGCACAGCTTGAAAGAAGCTCATGTCTCTACAAAATATATTATTATTATAGCTTGAGGCCGTCTCTTTTAAGCCAAAAACAAGAAACGTCAGCGGAGGAAAAAAAAGGGAATCAAGTTGGGTTTGGTTGGGAAGAAAACCCATTTACTTTTGCACACACACACACACACAAAGTAAATTGGCTTTTTTCGGTTTTTTTTGTCTTCTTCTGAGAAATCCCCACTGCATAGCCAAATGACCTAATGGCTCTGTTTAACCTGCCTGACTCCCTTCTCTTTTATTCAGTCATTTGACGTGAGTGTGTGTGTGTGTGCGTGCGGCCAATTTGTGGGGTTGTGTTTTGTTGTGTGCGTGTAGTGACATTGGCTGCATGAAATGGGATAAAAATGATTTTTTTTCAATGGTCAGTAACACTACAACAGCAGCGTCCAGTTTAATAGGGTGTCACTCAAAAAATAAAATGAAAACTTTTTAATGACTTTTTGTTTGCAATAATGGCTTTGATTGCTTTTACGCAAATCAACGTGAACATGATGATGAATTTGTTTGATGATGACAGATGTGTCCAGTGTTTTTAATCATTGTCGTCATCAGTAATTTTACAGGTTGTCCAGTGACAAAATAAAACAAGTTCATGCAAAAGAAAAAATCGATACAATGCAATAATAATAAACAAGTTTCACCTTTAGTTTTAGTCAGCATGCTATACTGCCACCACAGGTGACATTGACATTCCAAAAAAAATGTAATCCATTCGACAATTTTTTACTTTGCAATTATTTAACAACGTATATTGTTAATTTTAACTAAAGTACAATAGTAGAATATGCGGTGCAGGTGGGTCATCTGCATAATAATAGGACGTTGAAAAGATCTCCCATTTCTCTTCTCCACAGCACCTAGTAATTTGCATACTTCCTGTTGTGTCCTCCACCACTGTCATCATCATCATCGTGATCATCATAATTGAAATCCAATTTTTGATAGAGAGATCATCAGAGAAAAACAGTGACAGGGACAGACGGTGAGCATGATGGTAATGATGGGTGGTGGTGGTGCGGTGCACTGGCTCATTGATTGCGTGACTGACTGACTCAGATGGTATCATCATCGTGACATGTCAGTGTTTTTGGATTCTCCATTACATTTACATACACATCCCATGTTTCTCTTGGTTTTTCCCTCTTTTTTGAGGCAATACGTGTGTGGTAGATGGTGATAATAACTGTCAGTCAGTCACCAAAATTCATACCGGATGCATTTGCAAAGAAGCACAAAATAATCTGGCGTGTGTGTGTACAGCACTCCTCTCTCTCATTTTTCATGTAACATTTTTCGTGAGTCGTTTTTTGAGTGAGTGTTCAACCTGACACTGTCTCTGTGGTAGTCTCAAACAAAACAATGCTCATCATCATTATCATCCGATGCTCACGTTTGGAAAGTGAAGCTGTATATGTGGCGCTCCTTCCTTCCGTTTTGCATTTTTCCATGATAACCGGAAAAAAAAAAACTTTGCGGCCTCCAACACATTTTTTAACAATGGCATGTCAAGTTGCTAGTTAAACTTTTCAGTATGAAAACTACTGCTTAAAAAAATAAACAGCGTGTTTTTCCCTCTCGCGCTTTTGTTTGCATTTTACTACACACAACCAAACCAGTCATATATACGCATCTACTCCCAGGATGATTATTTATTTAGAAGAATTTTTTCTTTCTTTTTTCTTCTTTTTATATATTTTTTTTCTCTATGACAAAAAAAAGTTGGTAAACATTTCACTGCTACTGCAATTGATCCCACCTTCATCATATCTTTTTCATCTTTCTTTTTTTTCCGTCATCTCGTTTCTCCTGATGTCTGTTCCCTGAATAAATACAGACGCACGTAAAATATATTTTTCCCTTGCAGTCATGCAGTCTGGCTTTTGGTGGATCAGTTGTGGTGTGTGAGTGTGTGTACACAAAAAAAAGTTTTTTCCCCTTTTTTTTCCTTGTAAAATCCTCACCTTAGCGTATTCCTCTCCAAAGCTATTTACGAATCTGCTTCTCTTAAAACCTACCATGGTTGGAGGAGGAAGGACAAGCAGAGTTGAGTTGGTTTTTGTGTGAGGTTTCCTCTTGAGACTCAAGCCAGCACTACGACTGGAAACTTTTCTGGATATAATATTGAGCTGTTGGAAAAAAGGGGTGAAAAATTTTATATAAGGACGTGTGCATGGTAGAAAGCAAGGAAACGTGTTACCGGCAATGCTAACAGAAGCCTTGTGCAGTTTTCAAAGTATCAGCTAAATGACACCCACGCATTATCTACATACTTCTACTTAGGTATATAATATGCATATATAGTAGCCTTTTCAATGACACTTTTTTTCCTTTATACAACACCAAGCTATTTCTCTCATCTTTTTTTCCTTTTCGTCGTCATCGGCAACATTGAACATGAACAAAAAAAATTACATGGATGTATTCACTTCCCATATCATGAGATGGGATATAGGTGTCTTGTGTGGTGTTGTGTTCTCTGCTGATCATGTTCAATGTTGATGTTTGAATGAGAATGGTTTCGTTTATGGTTTCAGTTTATGTTATTATAGCACCACTACACACTCCTCTCCATTTCCATATGGTGGCCATCTGAAAAAGTAGAAATTTTGTCTGTGTGGATATAAGGAGGCTTGTTGTATTATATGCATCAGTGGATGCATTATGCATTGGATGCAATAATAATAGCGGAGAAGAGAGAATCGTACTCCAGGAAGAATGGCCAAAGTTGAATGAAAACGAAAGGCAAGAGAAGGTGGATGGATATATTTTCACTTGCTTTTTGGAACATTGCATTGCAGCTGCTTACCCTGAGGGAAATGTCACCCAAAAACTGGTTATGATAATACCTTCACAAATATAAAATGTACATGCACACAGGAAAACAGTGGCTCGCTCGCACGACGACAATAGAAAATGTCAGCCATTCAATCACTTTCTTTCTTTTCTTCATCATCATCCAAACAACTATAGTTATCATTATCATGAAAACTACTCGAAAAGAGCGAGAAAATCTAATTTTGTTGTTGTGCGTATATACGCACATTACGCATGTTTTTTTATTTATTCGGCGCGTAATACCAACTAATGCATTCACATTAGAAGAGAGAGTGAATTGCAAAAGAGTACATTTCCGTTTTGGACTATGGCAGAGAGATAAACAGATTATTGACTCTCTGTAGAAAAAGCGAACATGAGTTTACGTATTGTTTTGTAGAAAATGCAAATATATTTTAGATGGAAAATATATACACAAATGCTTTAGCATTCTTTTCAGTAGAGACTTGGCATGTCACTCATTCATTTTGTCTTTGTCGTTTTTGTGAAGATTTTACAAAAGGATGAGACTAAGCTCTGGAGTGTGTACAACTCTCTGGCTGTTTTGTTTTGTGGAAGATAATGAAGTATTATTGTAAATACAACTCTGGCTAAAATATTTACACATAGATTGCCTCAGTGCCATGATCATGATCGTTTTTAGAAGTCAAGTCGGCTTGATTACAAGTTTGAGGTGAAAATGATAATGAAGCGCAAAAAGCTGTCTGTGTGATGCGTGTGTGTGGAGTTTTGAGGAGTTGATTTTGTGGAGAATGGGAAAAACAGGCAGACTGTTAGAGAGGATAAATGGAGGAGGACAGGAAAATTAGATGGTTTTTCTTAGAGAAGACTTTTGGTATATGGATTTATAAGGTGATGGCTTGTCTGAGTGTGGAGTGTGGTGCTAGATGGATTTATTTACATACGCGCACGCACTACTACTCTTCAACTTATGAATATTCATTAAAAATCCTCTACATCTTCTTCTCTCTCTACACACTTAAATTACTACTGAATTGGCAACGATCATCTTCTTCCAGCAGCAGCAGCAGAGTCAACAAACTTGGGGAAAATGTTAGATGGCCAATTCCTGATGATTTTCATGATTATTTCCAACTCAAACATTTTCAGTCTTTCTGATATTGGCACAGGCATCCATACGACTAAACAAGTCAATCATATTTTATTATTGATCCGTGTACATTTTTTTTCATCCATCCATATTTTTATTTCCTGTCGTCACGTCTTTCTCTTTCCTCTTGTGTTGCCAATAACATTTTCTACTTCCAAGAAAAATCTGCGATAGCAATGATAATAAAAGTTAGCAACAAAAAAAATTTAGATAATGTTGCCAACTTCTTCTTGAAAAGATTTCCACTTTTTCCGGATATTTAGAACACACCTCGTGTGTCGTGTGTATACCGAAACAAAAACCCTGAAAAGCTGAGAGCGCGTCTATTTTTACCTAAAGATTCATTCACAAAAATACACTTTTTTCCCTTCCTCCTCTCCCTCCCTAAAACTTGTTCGGCTTGAGTTGCCAGAACAAGAAAATACGAGGATAAAATATCAACAAGCGAAACATAAAAAAGGGTTGGAATGGAAGAACAGAGAAGTTAAAGAAAGTGAAAATGAACGCGCGTGTGTGTATGATAATTTCCTTGTATATTATTTCAAGTATTAAACACCATTTTTATAAATGAGCTAAGCGACGCTTCCAGTAGATAAGATGAGAGGAGATGACAAACACGAGAAAGCCGTTTATTTTTTGGGAGCTCGAAAAAAAGTGTGTATATTTCAAACCGCGTTCTAGTAAAAATGGATGGAAAGGAAACGGTCAAACGAGAATCATTGGTCGTTTGTTTAAATGTCTGAACCAATTTTCCGTCAATTGTGCCGTTAGTTAACGTGGCTGGCTAAATAGATGAGAATAATAATAACAATAAAGAGTATTGACGAGAATTTGCATTTCCAGCACGTGCTCTACACAAAGTTGGATTCATTTTTGAAAATAAAATGTAAGCTTGGTTTAATAAGGAAGGAGGTTAGGAATCAGGAGGATGTTTTACTGATTATTAATATTAGGCTTGCTGGCTTTAGGCAAGTAGGAAGAATGTAATATGCAGAGAGAGAAGGAAGAGGGGTAGTTTTCTTGTTCTTGAAAATGTTTGGGGTTCCCCACACATAAGAACAGGCATCTTTGATCATCATCACCCAACTAGGTATTTCATACCGAAAAGAGTCTTAATTTTAGACAAGACAGTTTGGTTCCAAGGGAATTTTTAAAAAGAAAAATTTTTTTCCGAAGGCTTCTCAGTTTCTTGTGTGGAGTAGCCTAAGAGTGACGTGATTTTGGGTTGGGTTCGTTTAGTTTTTTTTAAAAATGGTGATGTTGGAAACAGAGGATAGCGTTTAAAAGAATTAGTTGAGTTTCATGTGAATTGGTAAAGTTGGTGCTAAGCTTTTTTAAATAAATTTTGAAATATGATGACTTCCTGTATCCGATCAAAACGGAAAGGAGATTCCCACGAGGATTTTTACAGTAGTTCGATTGTCGTGGTCAGCCACGGTACTCAAAACAATGAAGAGTCAACCAGGTGTATTGTCCAGGTTTGTTCAGGATGAAAATCTCTTACAAAAATAGATTATTAAATTATTATTATTATTATTACTATTATTATTATTATTATTATTATTATTAATACAAAATCTTCCGTCTGCAGTATGCCTTTGGCAGAAATATCAAGCAAACCTAGCAAAATAAAATCTCGTCAGAATTGTTAAACACGTCGACATAGTAAAAAAATGTGAACAGTCGTCATCTTAATAATTATACGTGTCCATTACAACTATACAGCTCTACTAACATTAACCGTCATTCTTGCTGCCGACGGTGACGGTCTAACGATTACAGCCAGTTTAAAAATCATTTTAAATTCATGTCAAAATGTTTACAAGATTGGACAAGTAGTGCACTCCTACATGCATTCCATTCATTCATTTCAAAATAATAATAATAATAATAATACTAATAATAATAAATACAACTGAAGGTGGAAGAGGAAGCAAGGTGCTTCATAAAATAATAAACAGTTCTCTTGAATTCCGTCTCTCTCTCTCTGGTGAGCTGAGAAAAATAGGGTGGAAATCCGTATGCATATTTACCAACCTGAAAAAAATGGCTTTTAAAAATGCAGCATTCTCAAACTTTTTCTCAAGAGCAAAGTGTAATTTTGGGTGCTGGTGGAGAGGTAAAAAATTTGTATGTAAATTCGTATGAACAAAAACCGTAGCAGGTCCAGGTTCCGTTTTTTTCTTCTTCTTCCATTTCATTTATTATTGTTAATAGTTTGCATGGCCATGGCAATGAGAAAAAGGATATTTAAAAGTGTAAACTAACTTCATCATCATCATTGTGAACTCTCAGCTCTGGTGCGATTCATTCATGCTACATTAAAAAATTGAACTGACGGACTGGGTGAACTCGCTCGTGTCAAGATTCAAGTAAACTTGGTAAAATGAAATTAATACTTTTGATGGAAAAGGATAAAGTGAGAGCTTTCGTGTTTACTTGTCCTTTTTTGAGAGAAAGGGAGAAATTGGATTCCCTGTTGCCTTAAACAGAGAAAATCATATGCAGTTTACGTGAGTGTCTGGCTCGTTTTCTGTGTGTCGGTTTTTGTGTGTGTGCATGTCTATAACAAGTCTGTATAGCATTTTCTAATTAAAACGGTGCTCCAAGGCAAGAAAAAAAAATAAATGTAAACTGAAAACAAAACCGAGGCAGAGAGTCGATGAAACTACTTGAATGAAAAGGAAGAAATCTTGAAAAAGCGTGCACAAGTTTTTGTTTAGAAATTGATGATTGTATATGCACATGTTTGTTTGGGATTGAAGAGATTTGAGAGTTTTAATTAAGATTTTTGGAAATAAATGAATGGTATGTATTTTTGCATAAGTTTATTCATATATTTTATTATTGTTTTTTAAATGTATACTATAATTAATTTAAAAATCATTTTTGCTTATTTACAATTTTTCTGCATAACATGCATATAGTCATATATAATCTTATATAATCAGTAAATTTTTGTATAGTAAATTGTTTTTGTTCTGATTATTGCATCCATTATTTAATTAATTTTTAAACTAGTGTATGTAGTAAATTAACGTAACATTATAACATTGTCTGCTTTAAGATAATAAGGCATCATAAAAACAATGTGTTAATTTCACACCTTTATTAAATTTATTACAGCTAATCAAAAAGTTCCTGATATTCACAGGAAGCCAAAAACTTCTTCACAAATGGTAAGAATTTAACTACTTAATTATTTTAAAACAATTTGTAATTGTCACGGTAAATTATTATTATAGTGTTCAAGAATATTATTAGTCCCCATTGGACATAGATGGTGGATTGATAGTTTTGAAGAAGGCAGCGGTTAAAATACTATCACAATTCTTAGAATTAACATTGTCATTTCGTAGTTTGAAAAACTTAGCCAGGGCAGCTATTTCGTGGCTCGACCAGTCAAGGGGATTTCGGTAGCATTTAACAGAATCATCGCCAGGTTGAAAATTTTTACCTGCTACCATGTTCCCTGCAAAATCAAATCCATTTGTGATGTCTGTCTTTGCAGTTTCATCATTAAATGATGACTCGTCTGAACTCTCGATGAGTACCTTGATCTTTGGCATTTTGTTCTGTTCCTCCAATTCTGCAATCTTTGGGGCTATATTTTTACTATTGGCGAAAGCAGATTGCAATGCGGATAACGCCATATCTGGACAAGTTACCCGGGAAATGTCTCCGAGTAACGTGGACTTTCT
This sequence comes from Coecobrya sp. COE2, assembly GCA_027743765.1. Lineage (NCBI taxonomy): Eukaryota > Metazoa > Arthropoda > Collembola > Entomobryomorpha > Entomobryidae > Coecobrya > Coecobrya sp. COE2. Next base: position 32,435 of record JAHZMV010006556.1, read on the forward strand.
ATTACAAGTGGGGATGCTTTTAATGAACATTTCATCTTGAATCATTTTTTCTAAAATGGCCATGCCATTTCTATGGCCAGATCTGAAAAAAACCTTGCCGGGTTTCAAACCTGTCGAAACGCCTTTCAAGTGACAAGCTTTTAGAAAGTTGAATGCCTGATAGGAAAGTTGCCTAACTATGTCGACCTTCCTAACTATGAGGCCAGTGATTGCCTGCTCAAAATCATTTGACCGATAGTCAAACACCAAGCAATGCCACTTTTTTTCATCATCATTGCTATTGTCAACAAAGAAAAAAAACTGGTCCTCCAGTTTTAGCATATTTTGCAAAGTGATAAGTGTCTTTTTATCACCATTTAACCTACTTTCTAAACGTTTACAAGATTCTATGTACTTACTTGCCAAACTGATATTGTCAGGGGTGTGGGCGCGGAGCACTCTGAATGTTCCAACGTTTTTCCGCACGGCTAACCAGGTATAAACTCCAGTTGTGTCAACGGAATATGGATTTTTGCCGGCGCCTTCCAGGTCCATATTATATATTAAAAGGTACTGGCGTATCATATCAGTCACTTGAAAGGGGTCAGGAGGACTTTCTGAGGTTTTTGATGACTCCTCTCTAACGTTTCCATTCTGAATATCGGAATCCTTCAATGGTTGATCCTTATCAGGCGAGCCTTCTTCAGTTTGGTCATCATCAGCAGGCTCGTCGTCCACCTTAGATTGATCCTGATCGTTGCCCTCCCCCTCGGATTGATGGTGATAATCCTCCTCCCCCTCCGATTTATCTCCGTCCTCCTCCCCCTCAGATTTGTCTCCGTCCTCCTCCCCCTCAGATTTGTCTCCGTCCTCCTCCCCCTCAGATTTCTCTTCGTCCTCCTCCCCCTCAGATTCGTCTTCGTCCTCCTCCCCCTCAGATTTGTCTCCCTCAGATTCCTCCTCCTCTGATTCGTCTTCCATGTCCTCATCCGATTCAGGGCGCTCATAACCTTCCCTCCCATTCAATTCATGTGGCTCGTGGTCTTCCTGCCCCTCCACCAATTGAAGGGTCTCTACATTATTCTCCCCCCTGGACTGATCCTCAACGGCGCTTTCGTCAAAGCTGTCTACACCAGTCATCCTGCGCAGTCTAACTCCTATTTAATATGGATACAAATAAGATTTTATATAACTGCTATCATTTACCTTTGTTTTTAATAAGAATATAACAAGATTTACTCATATCAACTTACTTGCTGGCTGTAACACTATTTTTTGCTGATCCAATCCCATTTTCGGCATAGGCAAAGGATCAAAAGCTTTGTCCTCTGAATCCGAAACGTTTAATCGTTTTCGTTTCAGCAATGAAGTTGCAGGGCCAGGGGGGCTGGATTTTCTGTTGCGCCACTTCAGTAAATTATCCGGCTTCCCGACCTCTCCTCCAATTTTAGGGCTTTGGTACATCAGATTATCATGTCCTGGTCTAGTGTCGACTGGCCGTCCTAAAATCAACAAAAAGTATACCACAAAATTAAAATTTTGCACATAATTTCCCTTTCTAATTACTCAGGATAAATTAAAAACTTTACTATAAATAAACTTATTCTATTTTTTTACCTGACGACTGACCGTTACCGTTTGGCACTAATTCACACCCGCTTTTTTCACCATTTTCTGTGCTCAACTTAGCTTGACTTTGTTGCTCCATTTTGAAGACAATTTATTTTAAAAATATTGAATAATCTCACAAAACCCCACACACACACATTAACTTCACACTTGATATTATTTCTTAAGAAAAGTGAACAAAGAAATAAATGCACAGAGAGAGGACGATAAGGTCTTTTTTCTTGTTGCCCGCACAACTTTCCACTGTTAACTAAACTAAAGCCTGTAACTTCACCAGTCTAATGAGCTGGTTGAAGGAGGAATGCCCAATTTTTATGTTCCTTTGCTCTACTAAATATTATTATTATCCTTGACTCTCTCGTATTCCCGTTATCTTTCCAATGAGTCTCCTTTACACTTATCGTCTTGCTTCGTTATGATAGCTGTATTGCATAAGGTACAGGACAGATTTTACGTACGATTTTTTGACATGGTCATAATATGACTCACAATTTTTTACTGCCTTCAATTTTAAAAATACAATTATATTTTATCTATCTGTGGTAAACTGGAATCCCGGCAACTGTTCCTTTGCTCTCTATATCCACGTTGCAATCGATACAAATAAAATCCTCTCTTGTTTCACCGAAATATAATGCTTAGCATGACACTTTATTCATCAGTTCGTCATGTAAGTATGTACAACAAGTCACCTCGTCATTTTTTCTTTTAGCCATCCATCTCAAAGCTGGAATTATATGCATAAGTCGCTCTACAACAACAACAGTTACTACGACTACTCAGCCAAGTCAAAGAACAAATAATCTTTATTTTTGGTAGCGACAATATTTTTATCAGAATCTCTCGAGTAAAAAGATAAGCTTTACACTGCTCCACGATCATGGTCTCATGAATTTGCAATTGTGCGTTGGTTGTGCGAATTATCAAGTGTTTTTTTGGTAGAAGCAAAAGTGTGATAATTTTTAAGTAGCAAATTTTACTACTCAATATCCAGTCGACGTCGATTACGTCGTCTTAGCAATTACAAATAATGTCGCCATTATTATTATTATTATTATCACAGGATCATGTTTCATGAAAATGCGAGCATATTACAAGTAAGGGCATGGCTAAAAAATAATGAAAAGTGAAGAAGAAAAGATTGGTTGGTTATTACTGCCTTGTATACAGAAGCAATAAGAAATATATGAAAAAATATATACTAATATATAGGGAGTGAAAAGGTAATGAAAGAAGAAGCTTGTTGTATAAATGGCGTTGGTAGAATGCAGCTGCCAAGACAACAAGCTTCTTCTTTCATTACCTTTTCACTCC
>JAHZMV010006557.1:0-16259 GCA_027743765.1 Coecobrya sp. COE2
CATGATTTATAGAATATTTATAGATTTGAATGTTTAGCTTGGATACATAATAAGAACCGCTGGTCGAATCATACAATATTATCAATATAATGGTCTTCGACAAGAATATCTTCGAGCATAAAAAATGAGGGTAGGCATTTTTATTTCAAGGTATCCAATTCATATTTTTCCAAGCAACATTTTATACAATTAAAGTGATTACAGTGGGGGTATTCACGATAATAAGAAATCGATTACTCTCTTTTTCTGCATCTTTGTTGCAGTTGTCAGGTTTATCTATTTTCTGATCTGGTATTCTATCTACCGAATGAATCTGTCGCCGGGAGTGAGTGTTATGATTTTCTTTATTAAAAACAGTCGACAGTGAGATGCGATGATGGTTTATAGTTTATGCGGAATCATCAGGAAATGCTAGAATAAAGTTACGTTTCAGCACGACAAAAACTGATAGTTGGGCTGATATTGATCTTCTTAAAAGAAATATTAACACGCGGGTTGAGAAAGTTGTGAAATGTCTTTAGCATTTTAAAAAAATATACAGCTTCTGTGCCAGCACAACTGTCATATAGATCTATACACTACTCTTAAGTTTGTATTGTAAAAGTGGTCGTATTATTATAATACCCACGAATTCCCTATTTTCTGGTCAAATACGGATATAATGAAGATACAGGAATCATAGTTGAAGTCATGACAATCAGACAGATCGTTCTGTTCTGACGCAGTGGTAAATACAATATTATTAAAATAGTCGGAAGTTACAGAAGGCAACTTCTGATATTAATATGATATTAGTATGTACTCGATACCCCAGGCAATTTTGTCCTTCTGTTACCGTTGCAATTTCAGTGCTGTTCAATTTGACACAACAGTTCGGATATAGCCAATCTTCAGCAACACTAGTTAACTGTTTGTCACACGGAAATTGAAGACCGGTAATATCTTCGACCGGAATAAATGAGAAATATACAATTCTTACAACTTTGGAACCATGCTTCCCGGCAACTTTGTTCAAGCATTACAAAAATATCACTGTATCATTTAATCATAACTGTATAGTGATATAAAAAGGGAGACATGATAACTTCATGCTAACATAATATTGTGGTGGCAATGGTATTAGTTTGATAAAATCATCATCGCATCCACTTTCTGTCTATCCAAGAAATTAAAATAATTGAGAGGAATATAAAAACTTTCCTTTCGGCCATTTTTTACAATATGTATGAATGGTTATATATGTATTAGATCCACAAAATTGTGTTAATACTTGGGCTCTCGGCAATATAATCGATTCTGTTACCATTTTCGTGAACAGAAAGGATTTGAGTTTGAAGCCAACAGCATCATGGGATTCATTCGCTGTTTGCATATCGAATTCTACGGCTGTTGTCGTTTCTATTATAATGCTTTAAGAATGGGAGCTTTCGTAAAATTAAAAATGTCAATTCGACCTGATTGAAAAATGATCCACGTCCTCTCTCTCTACCTCCTTTCTATATTATTATAAGCCAGCTTACTATGTTTATACAAGAAAGCTATACATTGTTACACTATGCTTGCTTATGCGATTTATCGTCATTAATATTTATAAAATCATCCTAATATAACAACTTGCTGAATGTCAGCCTGACGGTCGATGAGTACACCAATTTCATTTAGATTTAGATTATTCCTTGAACGCAAGACGATGCCTTCTCGTAAACAATCAGGTAAAGTATTACGTTTAATCTTCAGCTTATATTTCTTCGCAAATAACTTACTTCGATATATGGAACTATACATACCTTTATACAGCCCAGTGCAGCCAATGCAGTTTTCTATTACTTTCTATCCTAGTTTTCCACGTTTCCCCTATGTATGTATGTACGTCGTTATTTTTCAAAGTCTTTTAAGCCGTTCCGAATATGCATTAAGCTTTTATTCATATAATTATAATAATAGTCCAAAAAGTAATCAGTGAAAAGAGTGTGGCTTACTGGTTTGCTTTTCCAATTTGATATTTGCTTTCGCTACGAAAAGGGATAGTAGTAGAATGATAAGGAAGAGGTCTGCAGAAATATAAAAAACCTGAGGAGGCTGTATGGTGCAGATAGATTATGTTATTATGGTATCCGTAACACTATCTTGTAGAGCAGAAGGTTCTGCTGCTGCTACTGATATGGTGGTGGCCCCAGCACTACATGATCTACATGGTCCTCATCCAAAAACTGACCTTACAAGTCAATATTTTATGGCTGAGAGCAACAACGAGAAAATATGATGGGGAAGAATGTCATATTGTTTGGTGCATGACAGAGGAATTTTGCCATGTCTCGATGTATGTTTATGCGTGGTGGTGGCAGGAGTCGAGATTGTGGAAGCAATAAAAGCGTAAAAGGAAACCGCATAACCAAGAAGAGATGCCAAGCCCTACAATATTTTGTGATTATTATGATCATTATTGTTGTTAATAATGGTAGAATGAATGCTGTTGCTTGGAGCGGTTTTTTGTGTTTGTTTACTTTTTTCTTATCAACTTTTGTCGGCTGAGTATTTATAGAGGACATGGGATTTCATCCATATTGAATGGCTCCCAGCCCAGTCTGGTCTAATATTTTATTATTTACTAAGCAACATTTGCTCTTTAAGTTGTAGCCGTTTTGAGAAGACTCGCAAGTTCTGGTTTGTGCATTTCAAGCGGAATTCCTCACTTGGCATGTACATTACATAAGGAAGGAGAAATCAAAAAACTGCACACACGTCAAATCACGAGCAGATGAAAAGTCCCTTTACCAAAAAAGCCGACTCAACTGACAACACGACAAAAGAGAGAGAGAGAGCCAACATAGGGCACTGTACCTGGTATGTAATCGCTCGCTTATTTAAGTCGCAGAGGTGAATGCATATATTCAGCACGAGTGTTTTACAGGATAAGGATACGGAAGGGAAGGAAAGTAATCTCAGGGAAACAACCTGTAACATTCCTTTCAATCACAATGTGCAGAGCTTCAACGGATTCTTCTTAGCAAAAGCATTTCCTTGAAATGCCAATCTCATAACAAAGATGCTACGGATGAAATTTATTTTTTGTGGATAATTTAGCAGCAAAGATGTTTACCGATACATCCAGCTTAGGTTGTATTACGCAAACGAAAGTGAAATAAATGCCGATACAAATAGGAAACTACGCAAGATGAAATACTAGATCATAAGATGGAACATGAGAAAATCCTAAATATATAACTGCTCAAAAATATACGACGCATTTCCTTGTAAACATTTACAGCAAAACGTGTATTAAATTAAGTTCATATTACTATTTCACTTTTTAAGTTCTCTTGAACCCTACGCAGAATCGCATTTATGCCCACGCAAGTAGTAAAGACGTTTGAATTGTTACTTTGACCAAACAAGCGCAATGAATGCACAAAGAAAGAATGGAGCCTTATACCCAAAATAAAAATATGCTGATTTTATTGCTAATTTACATTGAAAAATGATGTGATTTCTCTTAATAAATAAAATATATGATGCATGGTAAGTAGCATTTTTTATTTTCTTTTAGTAAGTACGGTGCATGTAAAAAAGCAAACAAAAGAGAAGATGATCAAGCTGGCATGCGGCAATGGTCTTCTTTAATATTTCACTACTCTCACTGTCTTGTTTGTTGCATGTGCACTTATATTCGTTATTAAGGTACATTTCAAATTATATTCATTGATTACACGTCTCTCTGTCTGTGATATGGTTTTCATTATATAAAAGATGAGTAAAGTCCTTTATTTCGCCTCTACTCTTGGCTTCTGCGATATTTAGCACGATATTTTTTCACGGCTGTAGCCGTACAGTATACAAAACCATTTACCTAAGCAAATGCATTATATTACGAAGAAGATGATGAGGAATAAGGATCGAAGGATGATCAAAGTGAAAGAGCAATTCTATGTGCTTTTCCTATTTTTATTACATTCCTTGTCTTGTTGGCGAATTCTTTATCATCATCATCATTATATTTTTATTGTTGTTTTACGTACCATCAATGATCGAGTGCTACTGAAATTCTGATAAAGCAAAAAAAAACTCAAGAATATTAAGTCTTCTTAGAAGTAGTGGCAATAACCCCAATATTTGAACATGAGTATCACAACAATAACTGATTCGTTCCAATTCAACAGATATTGTGTTCTTAAAAATTCCAAATGTAAATCTGTTAGGTATTGGTAGAAAATTGCAAAAATATATCTTTTATTAAATTTGAATTATATACCAATATTATTTAATTCACTCATCCAAATGAATTGCAGTTTGCACCTAAATCACCTATTAGTAGCTGGTAAATTGGACAATAGCGAAACCTAAAGTTGAAAGTGGTATAAACCCATTCACATTTCGGCATCTCATTCGTTAAAACGGTAACATACAATTACAAACTTTTCCTACATTGTTTCTTCCTTAAATCTGCCTGCATATAATATGAGTACATATATATATATCTGCTATTGTTCGTCCCTTTTGTAGTAACAAAAACGACTGCATATAGTAATTAGTAGTTCTGATGAATTTTGCAGCGTTTTTTGTAGATTTATTACTGCTAGCAGATTCAGGTAAAAAGTTCAGTGGAAAAAAGATTTTAAACGAACAGTAAATTAAATGTACCTGATCTTCGTCTTTAATAACACCATCTCAAGTTCATTGCTGTTCACGGATTTGTAAAAAAAGTCATCGTGCATACACAGCTAACAACTTATTTAAAACAATTGAAAAGGTGGAATTTGAAATATTTCGGCAGTGCAGTGTAGCGTTTTAAAATTAGCTGCTAAATGATAACTATGCAATACACACCGCGCGCATGCATGGCCAATCACTAATATTCTAATTGAACAGTGTAAGAAAAACGTTAAGTGAGTTATTTAATTACTTACTCACTTTTGTAAGTACAAATCTATTTACTCCTTTTTGGTGTTTTCTGCTAATTAAACTTTTAAATTGAATCAATGTTCATGGCGATAAATTGAATTGTATCAATAATTGCATTTAAAATTCATACAAGGAATCCTTTATTATTATTAGTTCGATTTAGGAATCGTTTACACTGTAGTAAAAGGCATTGCTTTATAAAGGTATTTTATCAGGTCATATGCCACCAAACAGCGGAACCGGTACACAATTGTACAATTATAAATACATATATGCATAATATGTATGTTATATACCTGCATTTTGTTTGAGTGCATTACGCAGCACACTTTTTTTGCTGAGAGAAGCCGGTCAAACAAAATGTTGAGGTGATGGTTATCTGTAATGTTCTTGTCTGTGCATTTCAGACAAAACATTAAAAAAACCAAGCGACCAGTGAAGAGTTGTTGTTTTCAAGAAATCCGTAAAATATTGAAAAACAAAGCAGGTAGAAACTATCAAGTCATGACTTATGGTGACGATTAGTTTGTAAGTCGATTACTACTTGCCATATCGGTCATTATTTGTTATTACGCATTATTGTACGATTACAATGTATAACATTACTTGTTACTATTACTCGAAGATGAAGTGCATACGAAACGATTCCGTTCCTTGAGAGTCCCAGCAAATGGTACAAGATACTGAAGTATCCTTCATCCTTATATGAATCCTACTCTTGCGTGCATGTAAATATGTATAGCTGTTATTAAAAATCGTGCAAAATGTTTTTGCAAGTCCTTTCTAACAGCCTCCGGTTTCGATCAGTCCACATTATTGCAGCAGTTCAAGCAAGGAAAGTTGTTATTCCCTTTGCACTTGTATAATATGCTATATATATGAGTAGAACGTGTTACAAGGGAATATAGGCTTGCAATAAGGAAAAAATATATGTGAACACCTTCTACCAAAACACTGCTAGACTGAATATTTACAAAAAGGATAATGATGGCCCTTTAGCAAAACAAAAATTCTCAGAAATTAGTTCATTTTTTAAACAGATTTTCACGAGTCCTCAGTCGTATACGTTAGACATTAGACATAAACCTGGCTTGAAGCTCACATTTGCAAGTCATGAAAGGGAAAGAATTCAGGTTAATAAATTTCATTATCCACTTACCCAACTTGAACAAGCACGGGCTCAAAAAAAAGTTTTCCTTGTAAACAAGGAAATGCCATGACTTTAATGGTATTGCTATCATTGTGAAATGTGTAATGAGGATAAAATCAAAATCAATAAAAAATTCACTTCCACTTTTCAACTCCGCGTAAGCAGGATTTGTTAAATCGAGATGACATTTAAATGTAATAATCATTTTAATAGGTGAGCAATAAATTTGTTTTCAAACAACAATTACCTGATTTAAACTTTTCACTATATAGTTTAAAGTATTTTGCTCTACGAGGAATGCGAAAAATAAATGACCCCACCAATTCTTATGCATATTCAATATTTGTTTCATTATAACCTATAATGACCTACAATATCTTACATTGTAAAGGAAGGCCTTTATTATTAAATGTAATTTTTTTGCATGTATTCTAAAAATCTCAGTGTTCTGATTAATAGATTTGTTGAATTTAAAAAACAGCAAAAAAAACAAGCGTATTATAAGAAGCCAAACTGAGTACATAAATATACGACATCATGACGTGAAGTTGACGTGTGTACAAAGATAGTCAGTAGCTAACAACCGTTTACACACTCCATTTACAAATGAATAAAATGTTAATGACCACTATCATTTGTGCACTTTTTGCGGGTTACTCAGGAGAAAAATAAGGTAGTAGTGGTAGTACTGTGTGTAATGATAATATGATTATTATGAGCTATATTCACGCATGCCTGCCTACAACTCAGACAAATTGTCCTCAAAGCGGAGAAAAACTCTAGTAACTTTTTTAAAAGGACGGCTCTCATTTCAAAATGGTATAATAAAGCTCCTAGCACTAACTAAGATTGATGATAGGTGGTATGTCGCATAAAAAAAGTTGTACAATATGTGCTCATCATAACTCTACTATACGCATATTTTTGAATTTTTTCTTTCCTCTATGCAAAATGATGGATGCCTCACATCCATCAAACCAGCAGAGAATACTACACATCCCAAAGTACAAAATGTACTTGCCTCGTTCCGTATTCGAATTCCGTACAGACAGTAGCAGAGTAGTTGTGCACAAAGTAATATAACTCGATGTTGTATACGGTTTCGAATTTACATTACAACAAAAATATTTATACTTTGATGATAAGCTATGCCAACGAGAGTAATTAAATACTACACGGAAAGGTAAAACGCGTCAACCAGTAACCAGTATCGTTTTCCTTCCGGCTGAATGGTGTCGATGATATGATGATGATACCATTTAAAAGCATTTTGTACGTTTTGATGTTGCAACCAAAACATGATTATGATTAGCGTTAAAAATATTTATACGTTACATTATGCAAAGTGCATTCCTGTAATTTCATATCTTGAATAGATTTATGCAAAAGCAAATAATACGCTAAGCCAGAAGAAATAAAACTCCATCCGGAAACTGTGCACAATTTATCAGCGCAAATTATTGTTATTTTAATTAAAATCATCATCAGGCCAGGTGAAAAATGCAAAGAATTAGAGAGTTAGTATTGCAAATAGGAACAATAATAATATTTTTAGGAGTATCCTCACCTCGACGTATTTGGTTACATTAAAGCCTTTCCAATGACTCCCTGTGTAGGTAGTTTTCTTTTGGAGGCTATCATTTAAAATAATAGATGGATGCCCTTCCACTGATTACAAATTTATAATAATTAACAAGGTTCAACTCTCTCTCTCTCCGTCCCATAAGCTGCGGCTGTTATTTTGAACAGATAGATTTTCATTAAAATTATATTCCTCCTGGTTTACACCCTACTCGTTGCTGCTGATGTTGATGAGAAATTGGTTACGAGAGTAGTAGTGAAGTGAAGCCTCCGATATTTTGATGTCAGAGAGATGACAAATATGATACACGGCTCACGTCTTTGAAACGCCCATGTAACACGATTCCATAATTAATTTTGCCTTTTTAAATAGGACTTTCTTCTGATTGATTAAACAATATAATGAAAGAATAATACCACAGAAAATAAATTCAACAATGTTTAGGCTTATAGGATAAAGAGGTATGAAAGCAATACTGCTTAGTCTTTTATATGAATTGTTATTCAATTTTTTTATTACTTCGACAAGTTTCACTGAAATCGAGAGCAAAGGGTTCTCTTTGATTTGATATTTTGGCATGTAGCAATTCATAAATTAAGAGTATGGATATAATCAAAATAAATAGGAGGCGAGAGAAGTGAGAGTATCTTCATCTTTTGAATTACTTTTGCCGAGACGAACTAATCACATTTATATCTCCTTACCCTATATATTCAAGTGTCCAACTTTACACACACCACACACAAATCAATATTTATTACTATCACTAATGAACTATCGAGCCGTTATCAAGAGGAACGACAACAAAAGCGAACATTTCAACAGGTCTTTATTGCGACATGTCGAGATTAAGGAACTTTACAAGTCGTATTTCACCCACAACAACAGAACAATTCAGTTTTAAATCTATCGCGACAAGCAGCGATGACAGTTAGCGTTCTGCCTCTGCGCCGCAGTTTTCATGAAAAAAGCATGAGGAAAAGGCAATTATCATGAAGTATAATGCAAATAAACAAACTGCCCAATGAATGTTTTAAGTGTGTTTGCGGATGTTTTTATGAATGATCAACAACGACGAGCCAAGCACACTTTACAAAACAATCACGTTTGTCCGATATGTGGCCAACATTGTGCCAGTCTCTTTAAATATTTTATAGCAAAAGTGCTTTTGCGGCAAACCGTCAAACAGTCAGATTGAATAGCAATAAAGATACTAATAACAGTAATAATAATAACTATATCAAATTATTGACAAGTCGCGCAGGCAGGCAGGAGCTGCTCCAACGAAATAACTAAAAACTAATGGTGATCGGCTTCATCTCTGACGAACACAATGTTTTACAAAGAGGAGGATAAAAATTGATTGGTACATTGCATGTGTGTCTGTGTGTACGTATGTACGTCCGTACAAATATACATTTTATAGTTCTCTGAAACAATTGGATATGGCTAGTAAAACTACTAAGCACACACCACCGAGAAGTTCACTATAAATGTTGCATTACATTATACATGTAATTTATGTTAGTTGAAAAAATAAGCAAACCAACAACTAGAAGTAGTCGTTGCTGCCGTCGTTACAACGAAAAAATAGGTAATAAAGAATAGGTGAGTCATTAGCCAAATAATTTATCAACAGGTTAAAGATCGCTCAGGTAATGGTCACGTAATGAAACCACTCATTTCGTCTTGACTTTGTTCTCTGTTCACATTTATATGTTCAACTGCACATTATCTCTTAAACATCTAATCGCACAGAGAGAGGCACACACTACAACAATCTGTCTGTTTACTCTTTTTGCTGCCGTTAGTGATGGATGCAGGACTTCTGGGAGTAATAACACTAATAACAAAGTTACAATATGAAAAAAAACAGTGTTTATGGGCAGAGCAGTAATAGTAATAATAATAATTTATTTAATGGAATTGCGATCAAGTAGGTACATAATAAGTTAACCAACTTATTTGTTTGCAGTTTGCATCCAAATAAGGCACACACGAAACGGGTAAAAGGTAAGCCATAGGAAAAACCGTTCCTATCTCAAGCTTACCACGACGGGTACTAGTGGCTAGCTGACCAAAAGCCATGAAGAATTTCTTATATGAGTAGAAGCACTAAACAATATCTGTTCATTTGAGAAGCACTGCTAGTTCTGTTGCCAGTAGACCAACTAAAATGACTTACAACCTCTATCACCACCACCTACAACACAACTACTGCTAACTACTAACTAATCTGAACTAACTACAGCAAACTGAAACTTTTCTATTATTTTGCAGAGAGGATGTTGATGATTAGGCAGGTTTACCAGTTATTTCACTGTTGCATAGAGTGTACATAGAAGGAAATATTCAGCGCAGCAGCAAAGCTGGGTGATGATGATGCGCAGTGCATTGTTGCACCATGGTGGTGATGAACTTACATCCGTTGTAACACTGACTGACTAACTTGCAACAAGCCTCGTTAACTTACAAACAAAATTTTTTTACACTTACACTTGAGTTATACGATTTGAAAAAGAAGTAAGTTATCGAGTTTGTTGGCCAGAGCGTTCAGCGTTATTATTATAGCTGTTGTGGTGGTGGTGCGATAGGTATTGGCTTGAGGCACATGTTGCATTATTGCATGCAAAAGTCGTAAGACTGAAATATACCTGACTGCACGCAACTCCTTGCATGCGGGGAAGCTTCAGGTAAAGAAAAATCAGAGATTTATTTTAATATTATTGCCCAGTAATAACAACAACGTGCTCATTGCAATAGGTCTATAATATTATACTCAATAGGCACTCGTGAAATTCATTGGCACTCTCGGACTCTTTTTTTTCTACATCCTTATTGTTGTTATTATTATTTTTGTTATATAAAAAGAAAAAGAGAGTTAGGCACAAGTGTACAGTCATAGTGTGCACATAACATCGTGAATCATGATTATCACGATACATGCACATATCTTGACCTCTGCACTGCACACATCGCGCATATTTGGGTGAACACGTAGTTTTTATGCTCATATATGCTGGTATTACAATTGTTGTACAAGTGCACTGTGAAAAAAATGTTACGTACATAGGCGAACAAAGTAACATGATCAAAAATGCATTCCAAATCGAATCCAATTGGCCGTGGTGATAATGTTTACTTTGCTATGTTCATTTTATTCATGATTATTGGTATGGATCATTATTATGTATGCGCGCGTAAAAGGTAACAAGTATATAAGCTTGCCATTTGCAATGAGTGCAATTTCAAGATAAGATTCGATCCAAATTAAGATATCTACATCAATACAATACCTTACAACGAACAAACAACTAATGAGGATAAAAAAGGAAACAAACTGCTCTAGAATTATAAAAAAATGTGCAAAAAGTGCATCTCCTTTTGGTGTTATACAGTCATACTATTCAAACGTGCCAAAACTCCTATGTCGGCCTAAATTACTCACTCTCATTTAAAAAGAACAATCACACGAACACGGCACACACAGTCAGAGAAAAATTGCAATGGATATTGCACTGCACAAACTGATACACTATAATTTTTTTACATTGATAGCTTCGTATGGCATTATGAGTGGGGCGGCATGACTATAATGTGATTAGCACAAATTATACAATAGATTACTCAGCATCAAAGGCAAAAAGAATCAAGAAGTAATTGACAAATCTGTGATAACTGTAACTTGCATTTACGAGTTATCCTCAATGCAATAGCAATACTTCAGGATATAATTTTTTTTTCTCCCTTCAATTACGTGTGTGGCAGAATGATGGATGATGCTTACACGCATCGTAACTATTACAGTATTATTAACATGTCATCATCATCTTCACCCATTTATAAAACAATGCACGAGTTATATGATCTCTAGGATTATTGCATGTATGCCTTGATAAATGTATACAATTATCATCTCCAATGATTTAAAGGTAAAAGGGATCTATCAAATTGAGAGGTATTTGATAAAATAAAGTGAAAGAGATACTCACGATAATAACAATATTTGTTTACATAAAATGGCTCGGTCAGGAGTAGCATTGAATTATTAATTGCATCGCATCCATCCCTCTCTCTCCCGTTCCCTATTGTTACTCGTTACAGGTGAATGTATCAACAGTAAAAAAAGGTATGCACATGTAGCAATGTCTCTTTAAGTTTTGCCAATTATAATAACTCAAACAAACCCAATTTTTCCCTTGTTGCCATCAAGTGGACAAGAGCAGTTTGCAGGCTTTAGTGAATAAAATAAATTTGTTGTGTGTCATGTACACAAAAAAGCTTTTCTCAAGTGCAAAATGACAGGAGAAGCCCAGCGTGAAGTATAATATAATCATCATGTTATACAATGGAAGCACTGTTGAATCCATGATGAACATGTCGTATTTTACATAAAGAATGGATTTACAGAAATATGCAAGTTTATGTTTGTGGAACAACAATGTTAAAATGGTAAATAAGTCCATAACTCAAATGCCTAAAAAAGAGATAAGAATGAATGATGTAGTATTCAGTGTAGTGATTGCAAGAAACTTGCCTTTAAATTTGAAATGTTGTCGTGTAAAAAAATATTAAGCACACACACACATACTCATGTGCTTGCAAACAGGCATGCCTACTTATTACATTAACACTTTTAGAAAACTAAAAAGTGTTATGATTGCAAAAAATAACAACAAAAGTGCAAAATCTGTCAGCAATAGTAAATAGACCTAATAAAGTAAACAATGTCCAAATTTAGACACTGATACAGTTAAGGCATCTGGCACCTGAATCTTGAAATTTGCTTGAGGGAACTGGTATGTGCCCGTGTGTGTGTGTGAGCTGACGATTGTGATGTTGACTAATTAAGATGTATTCAAATAGCAATAGGCATAGAGAGGAGAGCAATAATTGCAACATAGAAAACCCCAACAATGATAACGATGAGAATGGTGTGAGAAGTTTGAAGACGATGACTTTCATCTTTATACGGATGCCGTTACAAATGCCTAGGAGTTATTCAGGAATGGCAACGGTGATGTTGAAATTTTTTCTGCAAAATCAGCACTCATTCTTGAAATAGCAATATTGATATTATACTATTCACAACAATAATAAAAATATCCTCTTGCCCTCTCCTAAGAATTTGTTTAGAGTGTATCAACAACAATACCACGAGTTGGACATTCACCACCGCACCATCGATCTTGTTGCTTTTTGGATATTAATGTCACAGTCACACTGTTGGCCTGATGATGTTGACATTATATCTCTCACAAGATGGACCATTTTTGGACACATGAAGGGTTTCAAAATAAATTGACAATGGTTGATTATGGTAACAGTGGCCCTTGTTAGTATTCAGTGCATAGATAAGATTTACAACGTACAAGAATATATACACGTCATGATAATCTGTCGTGAAATCCCGTGAACAGCAATCAACCGACAAGTACTAAAAATGAAAAACTTTCAAAAATAACAACGATTGCGCAACAAAATGCATAACCATAAATACTCCACTACGCTTTTCAATTGCGGTAAATGGACTATGCATGACAATGATGGAACAGAGCAGTTGCAGTTAGCAGCAAATTGTCTGCTGCTGATATCAATTTTGTCATGACTCTACCTTGCTTCTTTTATCACCTTTTACATAAATGGAATTCTCGTTGAATGTGGATGGTCGATTGATCGATTTGAACCCCTAAATTTGATAAAAAGTGAGCGTCTTTGATTACAAAGCACGTAGCAAAATCAGACAAAGTTTAATGGTAAATTGGCTTGCATCAAACAGTCTCGTTCAGAAAAGTATATTCAGCATTGTACCTTTTTCTGGACTGATGCACTTGTCTCGTCCTCGTCCCCTGTACATTAAATCATCACAAAAATCCAATTCTCAAGAACTATAATGAAGTCCGGTGACATAAAAAATGCAAATAAATTATAGGATTCCGTCTCATTGTAATCCTATATATATTCTAAATATGTTTAAAAACGCCATTAATATATGGTAGCGTAATATGTATGTATGTAAGTAAGTGGGGATATATGTAAAACTCACTTTGTTATTTTGCGGCGGAGGCCATGAACGTTAATTTCTTGAGAGAATGAATAACTACTCTCAAAGATCATTTTTGACTAGCCATTTTGTATTTATCGGCAAAAGGATAGAAAAAACTTCACCTTCATTCCATTCAAAATTCACTCACCTGGTTAATACGGGATAGCTTGTGACTTGCTGACAAACTTTGTGGCGACGACGACCATTCACCTTGTACTGCATGATGCGTGCAACCCATTTTTGATAAAATGCAGCAAAGATACTAAACATAATTGCATAATAATAATACTAACAAAGAACACGGCTTCGTCGTAAAGAGTGTAGTAGTCACTGCCGAGGATGAGGAGGTTGAAGCTGATAAATAACTGTTGGAAAGGTTGTGCCGTCATATTCTTTCAAAGATTATCATGATGCAAATTTAGACACGTGCATTTTGCCAACAGAAAATGTTTCTCTCGTTTAACTCTAGTTTTAGCAGAGATTATATCTGTAATAGCGTGATTTAGCAAAGTTACATAACAACAACAAACCAGCGTCAAAGGAAGTGTAAAAAAAATTTTTTTAGAATTTAGTTTTAAAAAGAGACGCAATGAAGATAAATATGCGCCGGTATACAAAGACGAAGGTGACGAATACTCAGAGGTTGCTAACTTTACAGACGTTAGCTGCGACAACAAGATCTGGCAGCATCACCCACTGTGTTTGCCGGTTGTCAGACATACCGGTACAAAGTCATTGTTGGTAAATTACTATGATTACGTTTAAATAATTTTTTTATCGCAGTAATCAAGGCTGCACGCGCTTAGAGGATGCTAACCTGAAGTAAGCGCCTTCGTATAACTGAATCTTCAACACGGGTCCCTGCGTGTGACACACTCAGCACAATTGGCGGTGAGATGCGGCAAAAGCATAAATGTTTTCATCCGCCGCTGCGTCGAGTTGCTTCGCACCGATTATTTCTGCACGCGGCCATATTATTCCCTACTCTAATTCCCACGAGAGACGATATACAATAATGCTCTCTGTCACAGTGACAAACCTTTCCACTAGGCAACAAATGCACGGTAATTTTGCGAATAGTGCAATAATTCTTTTAGAAATCATGAGAATAATTTCAATACTGACTTTCTGTGAAAATAAAACACGTGCGAAGTCGTTGCTCTAAGGCAGACATTTCCTAAAGTGGCCACTAATTAAGTAAATACATGGGATTGCTATCAAGGAAACCGAATTCAATTATAGAAAAAAATGACAGATAAAACACTTTTTTCTGTGCATTTGACGGTCGATTCTAGATTTGCAATAGCAGCGACATTCCCAGCGACAACTTAATTTGGAGGTATGTATGACAGTTTAATGTATAAATAATGATAAAAAAATTATGGGAACGTCAATGAGGATTTGTATAAATAGCTAATTTGCATGAATGGATGACACTCGCTTTGGATATTGCGAAATATAAAGTAAGTTTATAAATTGAAACGTTACAATTCCCAATGTAAGCAAAAGCGAGGGCTTGGGGCCAAAATAAAGCAAGTCACTTTCTTGAGCGTAAATATAAGTATGAACGGTAAGATGGGATCCATATTTGCATTCATTCAACTGAAATTCTAAACAAGGAAGAGAAAGGAGCTTTTGAATTGTGATGGAATGAAACGAATGAATGAGGATGATGCACAGAATGCAACCATTTATCATCTTCGTGTGTCATCATTATTTACATACGTTCATTACTTTCATTATGTACTCATAATATGGGCATCGTTTCTTTTTTACCCTTTCCTTCACCATTGTAGTTTTCTGCTTCAGAAGAATCCCATTTTCAAATTTACGTGCATACCCATATAAATACATAGGCATACTTATAGTGTGATATTAACTTCAATAAAAGTCCAAGGGAATGCCTGAATGTGTGCAAGGTGTTCACTAAAATACGCAAATGTTTTATCACCAAAGGACGTTTTTAGAAAAGGAATGACGGATGACAGAGAAGATGGATGGGTGACGGTTTCTAGCTAGAAGCTAAGGTTGGAGGCAGGGAAATAATAATGCAAGACAAATACCGTCTGCCTAGATACCTAGAACGACAAATGAAAACGTGCGAGAAACACAACCCCGACAAATGAAATTGCTCGAGAAAACCAAGTCCGACACTTGCATTTTGGGGGAAAGTGAGATTTTGTGAGGATGTTGTACTTTATACTTTTGGGATATACTTGCAAAAAACCGCATTAAAATCCGGCAAATCTGAAAGGAGTTATGAGAATTAGCAGTAGTGCATGCGAGAAAATAGCCCATGGAAAAAATGTCAATTAAACGTCGAATTTTCATGATTTTCAAAAACCTTTTTCACATAACATATAAAAATAGTTACGCCTTAATTTAAAAAAGATTCCATTGGGTTACCTTTTTTTGAATTATTTTAATTGCATTTTTGTGTCAAGTGCTTATTTTGATGTTTGACTTTAAACGTACATAGCACAAAATGTATGGTATGCATATGTCGGGGTTGGTTTTCTCGTGCATTTTCATTTGTCGGTGTTGTGTTTCTCGCACGTTTTCATTTGTCGTACTATGAATCT
>JAHZMV010006558.1:0-45211 GCA_027743765.1 Coecobrya sp. COE2
AGTGTCGGTAATAAAAACAAGGTAAAAAGTGCACAGGCACAGAAGGAAGTGTCGCGGTTCTTTAGCGAATTTAAGCTAACATTGCATAAAACATGAGGTGTTTTGCTCGTGCTAACATTTCAGAGTATATTTGTTGTTTGCTTTCAGATGTTCCTTCAAATTTTAATGCTTGTTATTTTGAGGATGGGAGTAACGTACGTGCTTATGTTCTTTAAAGAGGTGGTTTCCAAACTCTCAAGTCCAAACAAATAGTTATGCAATATGTCAGAGTTTAAAGTAAATGTTCTTTATTTCCTAAAATTCCGAAGAAAAGAGGGAAATAAGAAAATATTTAAATGGCTCCGCTTAGCTAAAGGATATTTGAAGCCTGAAATATTTTTTTGCACCGTGAGTACAATGAGCTAGTATTTTCATAGTCATAAAAGATAAAATACGATTCTCTATTCATATAATATGTAACTTTCGCTGCATATCTTGTTCATAGGAAATATTAAAGGGGAAAATAATGGAAAAGCAAACAAGAACGTGTAAGTCTATTTTTGTTTACATGACTAAAACGTAAAATATAATAGAACCAAAATTTCTAGCGATGGCAGAAAGTGCACATATAACTTTCCTGATTTCCGCATTTATCATGTACGTGACGAGTAAATTAACTGCCTACTTAAAATAGCAAAGTATTTTCAAGGCATCTGCTTTGTCCATGAAAAAAGTATGGCAACCTTCGTTTTTTCATAGCTTTTAATATTCCAAAGTAGTAAATTTAGAATGACAACAATTGACAATGGTATTCGTAAAAGGGAAGATGTGATATTAGAAAATTCCTTGTCTTTACGACTTGAAGTATGAAACGTGACGTAAGTAGAACTGTTGTAAAGGAAGAGGAAATAATGAATAGATTTAGATTCATCTTACAAATAGAAATCTATTCACTGCGCACCAGGTATTATTTTTATTGTCAAGTAAAAGTTGGACGCTAGTCATTTTCTAATTCCCCCATCGATACGCCTATTTATTAGCAAGATGTTCAAGGAAGTAAATAACGAAGTCTGTGAGATTGTTGATATTCTGGAATATTTCATAAGCCAGTCCTCGTCTGCTGTATCCTGTGATGCGTGTATTCTTTCTAGTATTGAAATGATACTTCCTGGCAAACCGGCGATTAATACTGGGTAGTTAGCTGGAATACGGTCTGAATGAAAATTACTTGTTATCATCATATTGTAGATCGACAAAAGTCGATCTCTGGACCGATTATTCTACTATATGTTTCGACAAGCAGTCCACTTGGGGTTTATGACTGGAAGCTAATGGGTTTAATAGTTTAGTCTCTGTTCGGTTCCCCGTTCCACTATAACTCGATACCAGTTCAATATTTTCATATTTCCTCAATCGGTTCCTAAATAAGTACTCATTACTGTAAACTTTGAATTATCAACGTCAACGGTAACTTTCAACAGATTTATGGCAATAAATAACCAGTGATGCATGATTTCAATGTCAACAGTACGAGCAATAAAATTGGCCTTTTACAGAGATTTTGGTTTTAATGTAACAGCAACTCATTAATCTGTTTTCCAATTTTATTTCCACAATGTGCACATTTTTTTAATTTGAAAATATAGGGTTTTACAGATGTTACAGTGGCTGGCTTTGGCTTGTTACGTAATATACATGGTGGAATGATTGGAATTCAGTTCCGTCAGTATGTTGTTTCAAGTATGTATATGGTCTTTAGCTTTCATTATTGCACATTTAAAAATTGTTTCAGCAAAACATATCTAACACGTACATATTTGCAAACAATTGTTACATTCTTTCAAATCTCAGTCAAAAAGTTTCGTTGGAGAAATGTTTATTCATTTTGCGTGCTATCTTTTATTCATTTTTGTGTATCAAATACTTTCAGAAAGGAAAAACGTTACAAAATTTGAAAATGTTAATGTGAAATGAGAAATGTTGATCGACTCTATGTTTTTCCATTTGATGAATTTCAGTTTCCGAATTTTTTTGATACTTAGTATTGGTTCGAATTGACTTACCTATTGCCATCCAAAGTAGAATGAACCTTCTTTTTCATTAGTTAAATCTAGTTATCAATTGAGAAAAATCGGTGTAGTTTCGTAAGAAGCATCATTATCAAAGGATGGGAACATTGACCTTCTAGTGATTGACCTTCTAGTGATTGACCTGTTCTCTGACCTTTTGAAACTGAAATTGGAAACAATATAGTTAGGATCATTTATCGATTCCAGTTCAAACTGGATAGATCTCCACTGACCAGCCACAGCAGTGGGCGTTCTGTCGGTCTGTGATTTCTCAGAAAGCATTTGTTCCACGTTTCATCCTGTATAAGTAAATTCCATAAAAGTGCTTTTACTGTTACTGTTGGAATTTTGCAGATCCTCGGAACTTGAATCTTTGAGCCGTCCTAGCAGCTGTAGGATAGCAGACAATAAAAGTTCAACACCTTTTCTGTAGTCCATAACAGATTATGTCATGGAATATTAGCTGCGCCGTTTTTCGCTCGCCCTTCACCGTTACGATAGGAAAATTAGTCTCATATATTAATTACAACCCACTGTCTGTTATTATAAAGTTGTGAAAATGCAAAAATTCAAAACTATCCCGGAGATATTGTGCTCTCAGGCAAACATGGGAATTGTGTCGCTGCTCAAGCCCACTTCCCAATGTTGACTTTGTGCAGAAAATTCAAAGTATTTTTTACAAATCAAGTAATTGTTTGTTGTTAGGATTATATTTGCTAGCATTTAATGTTTGATTACTATATATTTATTTATGGTCCACATAATTTTCAACTACACACAATACACACACAACACATAATACATAATAGCATCATTATATACCAGTAACGAGATTGGAGACTTTAGCCTATTTTTGCATTTTATCAATATGCCTACAACCCTACATTAAAGTGGAACAATGCTATAAATATAGATTATTATGGAGAAAGTACCAGCTTAAAATAACCATAATAAATAAATTGTATGACTTAATCATGTAAACTTTGAGAATATGGTACTAACAAACAATTTCCTCTAAGCCATTATGTAATTTTGTTGTGTAATTGATTATGAAACATACAATTTGTGTGAAAGGAAGTGGTAATAGAAAATTCTTGAGAATGTAGAATTCTCAAAGGAAATCACTTTAGCGGTAGTACACGTGCGTATTAAATGATTACGTTCGATTTATCAAGAGTTCCTATGCATAATATCTTTTGTATCATTGATTAATAATTCTTATCCAATTTCTTTTCACAGATTTGGTGTTTGCTTCCAGTTTGTCATCAGATCATCCGTTGCCGAGACGTAGAATTTTCTAGGAACCACCTACTTGAAGATATTTTTATCCAAGGCATCCAAATTATCAGCTACGATGGCGAATACATCGACTGTAAACACATTGTCCTATGCGGACTTGCAGCGTCCTCTGGAAATAATGATGCAAATGCAAAACGGAGATATCATGCCGTCATTGCAATCAAACTGTAACCTAAGCAATTGTGTCGAAATTGTGCCTCAGGCTGATGAAGATACAGAATTTCAGACGCTAATGGAAAGATACAAGAATAACCGTTACTTTGATTGGACCACATTGTACATGTTCATTTTAGAAGGAAACTTTTCTTTTTTTTAAAAGTACACATAAACACTTCACACAAAAATACATACAAAGAACAGAACAAATAGATGACACTGAAGAATACAGATTTTGACAATAATAATATACAATTGGAGAGAAAGTAAGAATAAACAGATAGTTAATGCACTTGTGCTATACTAAACAGCCCTCTGTCTCGGGATCCTGACTAATCACTGATTGCCAGTCTCGCTTCACTCTAGACAAGGACGCCACCATATCATTAGCTTAATCTTTGTTTTGCTATACTATAGAACTTTGCTTTTCCTACTTGCTAGTATGTCTAGTCGTTAGTTCTGCATCTCTGCCAGAATTTTGGAAAACAGCTAAATTGAACAATACCTATATAAACGAATTTCTTCCTCTTCTTGGAAACTCTAGAGAGTATACTTTCCATCAGACTGTATTTTTAGATTAGTGTTTTTGCTTATTTAGACCTATTATAAGTTTGAAGTGGCTATATTATGTATATCTATATATTTACTCATTATTATTATAAGTATTTATGTATTTATTTTATATAATATGCCTAGTCCACTTGTAATGGTCTCATGTTGGCATTATCTTTTATTTGAACAAACAACATCATTGTGTGAAACAAAGCATTAAGCAATTTTTTTGAGAAGTTCCATTATCATCATTGGTCAATGTTGCCGTTATGATTTTTATCACCATCATGATGATTTGCTGTGGTCGACATTTATTTATTTCTTTTTCAATGTTCAACCTGGCTCTATATTTGACAATGAGTGGAATGAAATGAATACATATGAATCTTTGCAGAAGGACAGTTGTCCTTGTCGCTCATTGTTTCTAGCAAATATGTCGGAAAAGGGAAATAAAATGAGTCAAGCTGGTTGATGGGAGAGCGAGTTCATTGATAGAACAAAGAGAGACAGCATAATCAAACCATGAAGTGTATAACCTCGAACGAAAACCGACAAATAAAACTGCACGAGATTTCTATTGTCTTCCGTTACTGTCATGATATACACTTGTGTTCCTCGATGCGCCCATACATTTGTTTTTTATTGCGGAAGAAGAAGATGACAAAAAGTGGAGAATCCTTCTTTCCGAGTACTTTCTTCAACGTGTTTGTATGAACTTTTGTGGCCACACTGATTATTCGTACACAATTTATATGAGAATTCTGCCCTACAATTCATGATAATAATAATAATAACAACAGTCAGTGCCACTCTTGTTCATACATTCTTTCCATTATCATTATTTCTGTAGGAGTATATAATATAGTGCTAGTATCAAACACTATTATCAAAGTATAATAATAATATTCTTGTATCAATCACATATTCTGTCACGGTAGAATTACTTTTTTTTCATTTGTGTCATGGAGCACAAGCCGTTTTCTATGAGAAAAAAGTAAAACGATGCGAGTAGTTGGTTGGTATATAGAATGTTGTAGTTGTATTTTCTGGAGTTAATCTAGTTTCATTGGCACAGTAAGAGAAGGGAATCCCTTGGTGAGCAAAAAAAAAGTTATCACGATTCTCCTTTTCTAATCCTTTCTCTGCATTATTTTGACCATCCGCAGAGGCAGTATAGTAAGTAGCATAGCGCAATATGAAAGCAATAAATGTTGCAGTTCGTCTCGTCGTGTTTCATATAATGTGGAAAGCCACTCAGTTGACTTCCTTTTTTCGTTCATGAAAAACATTCAACTCCCTTATTATTATAGAGCTTATAACGGGAGTTGTGTGACCATCTAGATAGTAAGTAGTTAGTGGCTGGCCAAACGGAAATAATGATAATAACGTTATGATAGCATGATGATGACGATATTATTTTTCCACTTTTACAGCTTTTCTACAGCTTGCGGATGGAAAAGGGAAAGAAGAGCTTCCTGTATTGGCTCTCTGTGTACAGTTTCCCATCACTTTAACATTTTTTTCACGAATGTATGCCCGTATTTTGCACGCTCAATTTACTTTCTCATAATCCAATGCAATTATGTGCAGTGCTGAAGCGACATGGTTTTAAGTTGTGTCATCAAACGCTTGGTCCTATTTTTCGGTTATGTAAGCTTATAGGATTGAAACTTCATTAATGGAACCACTAAATGTGCATGGCTTATTGATGCTATTTCTTATTGCTTTGCCGTTGTGGCAACTTATCCTTGATGACCATTGGCCTGCACTACTGTTTTTATTGCCAGTACAATTCCAGTTACCAGTGGTTGACCAGTTCTAAGAAGTTTAGAGGTTGCTGCGTAGGTTCTACTACACGTTGTCAAGTCACAAACGTGAACAGATTTGTGCAAATATGTTGCTGACAGTACTGAGTAAATACAGACAAAAAAATGAAAGGGAGGAGGGGGTTCTTGACTTTGTTGTTTGATGTTGCCTCAAACTATTTGCATTTTTACTTTGAAAAGAAGATTCTAGCTATAAGGAATTGTTTGTTGAAATTAAATATGTGAAAATGTCTAACAGCAGGAAATGTTTAACTTTCCAGGTTATAGTATATCCAACGCAAGCAAGCGTGCAGAGGATGGGCACGATAATAGCACTGATAGGAATCTGGACCTTGGCTTCTATTCTGGCAGCACCGCTTTTTGTCTGGAAAAAACTTCATCACTTCCGGGTAAATTTTACCGAGATTCAATTAGAAGCTATTGATTACTGCACCGAGGAATGGCCAACCAAGCACGGGCGAGCTTACTACTCCATTTTCACGATTATTATTCAGTACGCGGTTCCCATAGTCGTAGTGAGCGTGGCCTACGCACAAATCTGTAAGAAACTAAGATACCGAATGAGACCTGGAGGGGGAAGATGTGTGGAAAGTAACGCTGGAACTGGTGGACCAGGAGCAACTGTGGGAAGGGGCAGCCGTATTTCTGGGAATGTACGAAGTGGCTCAATTCAAAGGGATCGGGACCATGCACGTGTTCGACGAACTAATTCCCTTTTGATAAGCATTGCCTTGGTATTCGGGATATCTTGGATGCCTCTTAACGCTTATAACGTGATTGTTGATGCATTTGAGCCGTTTGACATGAGCAATCCCGATGACGTGTTCTACTTTAGAGTCCTGTACGCCATTTGCCATTTGACTGGCATGTCATCCGCTTGCTCAAATCCACTACTGTATGGCTGGCTCAATGAGAATTTTCGGAAGGAGTTCCGAGAAATTTGGTGCTGCGTAAAAACCTGCCAGACCTGCGGCTGTCGCCGCTCAGAACCACTGGGCAGAGGCATCAGTCGTCGAGAATCTCGAATGGAGAAAGAAACCACTGTCCATTATCGCAAAAAGAACTCATCAGAGCCGGACGGCGAAATCGAACAAAGCACTTTGATTACCCAAGTACTGGACCGTCACAAATGACTATTGCATTTTTATCATCCAAAGCTCAAGAGGTTCAAGTCGCCCCATCCAACTGCTGCAATTGACGTGGCACCAGGGAAGGCGGCCCAAACCAACCAACTCACTCTAACCTTGGAAGGATCCAAATTGGAAAGGTAAACCTATCTCTTAAAAAAATTCTCCTACACGTCCGTCTTAGCAATATAGCAATACGTTAAGAAGACGTCAATTTTCTTTGATTTATCCCCACAACCTGTTGTAGCTTGCGTTTCCTTGGAATTTTATTTAACCCAAAGCTATGGAATATTTATGTGTTATTGAGTCAGTGTTAAACGGGTTGTGAAATCGATTGCATGAATCTACAGAGACAACAGCCGTTAGCATTCCACGTTACAGTTTATGATTGGTACGTGCGTACCGTGAAATGGTTAGGAAATGTCCACTTTACTATCATATACACTAGCATATACCAATATCTCTGCACAGTAACAGTGTTTCTGGGGCAAAATGGTATACCCATTCCAAAAAATATGACTTATTTATGAACTGATCGCTTATTCCAATGTCAGAAAATCTGCCACATAAATTAAACAGAAAGTGGTCAATTCATTCGCACAACTTTAAATTTAAATGTACATACATACAAACTCATAAATTCTTTCAAAAAGTTTGGTGAATTTTTGCATTTTCTTAATGGAATAATTTAAGTTTCTTGACCTTGTTTGTTGTTGTATTCCAATGGACGCATTTTTCCTTTTTAAAACTTACAAGTGAAGCACGACTACTACCGCTTCTCTGCCTTGTAACACTTTTTTGCTTCTTCTTCATCATTTTTCCGGTTTCTTTTCCATAATGTCAATCAGTACACAAACTTGTATGTACATACATATATATGACACGTATGCCTTTATTAACCAGTCTATATTTTCTCTATTGAAGATTTATTATTAGCGTTTGTGTTGTGAGAAGTCAAAAGCCAATTCTGCTGGATATTGTGCAGTAGACATTTCCTCTGAATGAGATGTAAATCCATTAGTATTCAATAGTGATTTTCAGAGGGAAACGAGAAAATGGCTGGTGCATATTTACAAGGAACGTTAGTAGTTGTAGGGAAACGAAAAAAGCCTGCTGGCAGGCAGACAGACAAGCAGAAAAATCAGAGAAAGGGATGCCAGGCATGCATGAAAGTAACATTTCTCTACTAGCGCCACTCGTATTGCATTGTTGCCTTGCCTTATCTCACTTGGTGTTGTCAGTGTGCTCATTCGGGTAAATGGAAAACTTCTTGGATTGTAGTATTTGTAACACATCCTGGGAAAACCATATTGGATGTCGGATGAACTTGTGTGTCTACTTTATTATAATGCAGATGTATACATAATACGTGCAAATAAATATTACATTTAATCTTTCTGCGTACTCCGTACGCTCAAAAAACACCACAGCAGACATTGGATATGCACTTGTGGCGTTTTCTCTAGCATCAAGCAAGAGAGTCGTTGGTGAGGAGACAGGGCATGCATACCTAATAGCCAGACCCTATCATACTTCCAGAAAATAATAATAATAATAATAATTCGTACCCACGTAATGGGAAAAGAGGAAGGAGCGAAGATGTAGAGTACAATCAGCATAATAGGTTATCTGGTATGGTTGTATCCTACACCTTCCTTTCACCCACAAACTTTGCGTCATGTGTCAGTGCCGCTGGCGTATTCCTACTTTCATCATGGAGATAGATATTTGTACTCGGGTATTATTGTTATGGGAGCAGGAAGGAGACAGGCAAGAATTTTAGAGATTGGTAGAAGCTAAAGCAAGCCACTGTTGGTGGTTGTAATAGCAGCACATGCTCTTCAACATGGCGTGTTTTGGTGGTGGCACCGGTAGTTTTGCAAATTTTACGTGAAAGGTGAGACGATGTACATATTGTTCAATACAAATGACTAATTTACCCCCTGGAGCTAAACCTTTTCACACGGGCGCATGATTTCCTGGTCTTGTATCGAATGCGTGTGATGTGATTCCAGTGCAAAGAGAAAGCATACCTAGTGTGCAAATGTCTGTCTGTCTGTCTTCGATTTTGTAACACCATTCTACTGGTATTAGTTGCCATTTCCCCGCCTTTCTCTCTGCCAACAGCAAAAGTAATGCAATCACTAAGTGCGGTACTCATTGTGCGGAAGGAAGGAGCAATTTGTGGAGTGGAAAGTGTGGCTCCTTTTTGGTGGCATCGGCAACATCAAAGAATCAAAAGACGAGTGAAAGAATGAGTTAGCGGGCGAAAGAGAGAAAATGGAAAAAGGAGAAAGGCTCTAACCATATCATTTATAATTTAAACGAAAAAGGTAAAGTATGCTCAAGTAAGGGTGTGTGGCGTCGTTGGTGGTGGTAGGTGATTTATTCCCTATTTCCGTTATTTTCCTGTTTCTCCTTTTCAAACGAATTCATTCTAGCTGACAGAATATTATTTGGGCGCTGCAAATATCGATGATCCGAGAAAATCGTTTTGTTGGTGTTAGCGGAAGCTGTTTAAGTAAATTCACGTCGCGGCTTAGGTTACGTGTGTGTCAGTCGGTATTACGTGCTTTCCCGAAACTACATTCCGACAATAGGGGAACAAAATAGGAAAACTTGTTGAGGTTGCCACATTATATTTGGGTCATGTAAATTGACTTTACATATTATATCGAACGATAGGAATTTCATGGCAGCAGAAATAAGGAGAGTCAAGGACACTTCTTATAAGAAAAATGGATGCCATATAAACAAATGGAAAAATACGCAGGATTTAAATGAAGTATAGTACCGCCTGTCAAATGGTGTTATTTGGAATATATGTCGCATTTAGAAATAATACCCTTGGTTCATCCAAACACTGTTCTCGAAATAAACTAGAATTTCAGGAACAAAACCGTGGAAAACTGCGTAAAATAAATGGAGTACAGGATAATAACAGAAGGAGATCATTATTATTTCTGTTTTACTAATGACTTTGTTTTCTTTCTTGCAGCCTACCTTCCAACAACCACAACGGAGTAAATCACCAGGAGACTAACGGAGCTAACGGAACAGCCATCGACAAATGCTGAACTCCGTGACATTGGTAATGTTCCTTTCTTTTCAACCGGTCCACCAAGAAGAAAATAGGGATTGCATCCGAAATGAAGGGAACATGTAATGAAACACCACCATCATATTCATCTTGATTAGTTTGGCATCACCCTTCCCAGTGGTGTATAAAAACGTGGGTGAGTTCACACGGTGAAAC
Organism: Coecobrya sp. COE2; assembly: GCA_027743765.1. Classification (NCBI taxonomy): domain Eukaryota; kingdom Metazoa; phylum Arthropoda; class Collembola; order Entomobryomorpha; family Entomobryidae; genus Coecobrya; species Coecobrya sp. COE2. The sequence continues at coordinate 10,265 of JAHZMV010006558.1, forward strand.
CCTAGATTGCTATTGTACAATGTACTTTTCATAAAAAAGGAAAAAACTTTCCTGATATGTACTTCTGGAATCGATCCACCCACTCACGCAACAGGGACTAATTATCCATAGAGCATTTAATACTACATTTACAAAAAAATGTTTTACTATTGTAAAAAATAAAATACTATTGGACAGCTGTACGATGTCATCTTGAGTCTTGAGGTTAAGGTAATAAATACTTATAGCCATGCATTAGGTTAAGTAGTACCATGTTAATTAACGAAATTCAGGAGATGTAACGTATGCAGTTAATGGCATTATCGCAACCGCCAACAAAATAACGATTTTCCCTGAAACCACATGAGTAATTTATAGGAGCGTATGTAAATTTAGTAAACAGGAAGTTTGTGTTAGAATTAGACAAATGTATTATCAAATGTTTGTAGTTCATTCCAAAAGACTTACATGTCTGGCTTACAGTTTTCCAGCATTAAATATGACGATGATGATGTCCAAGTGAAGTGAATGAACTACAAACAAATACCTAGTATTAATACCCTTTCACGTATTGTACTCATGGGAGGCGGATGTTTATTCCAATTTATTTATAGATAATATGACGTTTTTATCTACGACAGAAAAGCATGCACAATTAGTACAACCAGCATGATGAGTTCTACCTTGCATAAAACTAGCATGAGGTATTCTATAATATAATCGTTATAAAAAATGTGTATTCAGTTCAGTCGGTTTGTGTTTGTCGGTCGAAGAAATGTGATGATAGCCGTGTAATTGATATGTTTGCAAATTACGTCGGTATTTGTATAAGTGGAAGTAGTAGTGGCACCAGCAGCACTTTTTTCCGTTTCCAATTCTTCAGGATGGACACATGCCGTCCTCTTCGTGCTGTTCTCCCACACTTGTTAGCGAGTGAGTGGGAGAAAGCAGATGAGAATGACCCTTTGGCAAGTATTATAAAATCATTGACTGGGTGAGTCGGGAAATGTACACTTGTTGGGAAATGCTTGTTGTCACAACGTAATTTTCTCCGGTACATCTCCAGATCTCTTGAACGCGTCTCTATAAATTTTACACCCGCCACACAAATTAGATTTTTGTGTGCTTTGCTCTCTCGGATATTGCATAATCAATTTTCCAGTGTGGTAATAATAGCTCCAACACAGCGGTATAATACGAGTGTATAGACAATCACACAAGCGAAATCCGTAACAGGTCAGGCACGCAATTGCATGCTTAATCAATCAGCTTAAACTCACGTTGCCACGACGTAGGTAGTTCCAATCTAATCCCTGCTACCAACACTACAATCAAAAATTTAAATGCGCAAAAGTTAACTTTTAGGACAAGACGATGGTGTTGTATTACATACAAGACATTTGTAGAGGGGATTTACAACAACTTACAACATTATAACAGTCACGTGTACCTTGTGTTTGCTTGTCGTGACCCAGTAACACGTCTTAAGTTACTGATGATGATTGGGTACAAAGTTCTGGTGTGGATAAAAATTTAATGACAAATACAAACAATCGTATCAAATGCCAGACTGGTGCTCAAAATTCAAACTATTAAGAATCTCTCTTGCCAATTTCTTTTGCAAAGCCGCCGCTTCACTCTCTTCACTAACTCTAAACAATCCTTGTAAAAATGCATTCAGCTTCCACTAGTTAGTTGAGAGGAGAAACTTTTCCTTTTGTACAAACTTCCCAACAAGGACATACAATATGACAATCCAGTTTCAAGGAAATATACATAAAGAGTACATTGTTACAAATTTAATGATCTCGTTTTATAAGATTTTGATGAAACTTTATACTTCTGCAAATGAACATTAAATCGAGTTGTGCAATCACAGAAATAGATTTATCTATGGATGTGCATTACACTTCTCATTTAAATCTGCTGGGAGGGAGCCACATGTGAAAACTATTATTTTCTCGGAAATTGTAATATAGTCTTGAAAGAGGGAAATCCGATCAAGTAGTTATTGTCATCCCGAATTACCGTGCATAATGATGAATTATTGTGTGTATGATCATCACTTTCATGCATTTCATTAAAAAACTTTTTAACCTTTATTGTAAAATCCTCCTCACCAACTCGTTATTCTGTTATTCAACCTCATTTTCATCATCTACGTTCAACACTATTTTTGCCAACAAAAGTATTTTTTGCGTAGGGTAGCATGATTGCCTGTCATTTCTAAATTTACAAAGTCCAAAAGGCAGAAATGTATCATGTGAACTTAATGGTAATGAGTATATAGGAATGTCTGTATGTAAGTTGTGATTTTGATGGGCACCCATTTTCTTTTGTGTGTTAGTTGGTTGGTTTTCCACCTCAACTGAGCCATGGAACTTAATAATATCTCATTATAGCCAAATTGTACATGTCTATATTATAACATTTATTCTTAGCCTTTGGTATTCTTCTTTCATCTTTCAAACGGGCAGGAAGACGATTCTTCGTTTTCTTTGACAGAAAAAGTTAGACATTTCTTCCCTTGCATGGTTTTCGAAGAAGGAGATTCTTCACTTGGATTGATCATTTAGAGTATCAACTTTTCCTGGTTGCCCTTATGTACCATCACCTAGGTATTTCTTCATCGCCATTCAAAACAGAACCGTTTCCCCCCTTCACCATACCATTTACTACGCTTTGTTCATTTTCTTTTTTATATGCTTTAAGATTAGACTACAACAACTAGTATTTGACCATTATCATCATACAACCAAACACAAAATAATGATCCAATCAAACCAAGTTTTTTTGTCAAGGCTAAAAAGTTCCTTATCAGAGAGCTGTTTGTAACGAGGAAGGATAGAGGAGCCCAAGTAGGTGTATTGATTTCGCCTATTAACTTGCCACTGACTGAAAAACAAGTTGCAAGTTTTCTGTGGTCTTTTTTTCTGTCTGTCCATCCGTCCGTTTGCTAAGGCGGTTGGAGTCAATCTGTTTGAGATTTTTATATTACCTACGTAGTATATAAATAATTACATGTCCGTGGCACGTGGCTTATCAAAGTGGATCTAACCGTCATGAAAAGTTAAATATCATTGATTTTGGAACTTTACGTTTCTCTCAAGTCGCAAGACTTATATATTCCGTTTGTCAGGTTTATTGAATATTTCATACGGGTCGACGGGTAAAATTGCAAATAGTACAAATTGCAAAGCGTGGGCACTTTTGCCAGCTTAACGTAACTCATACATAAATTCAAATATTTATATGCATACTCGTAGTAGTAGCCCATATGTAAAGTAAAAGTCCAGAAACACAACAAGGAGCTCTATACTCTGCTATATAGTCACATAATATCCAGACATCATCGTCATGGACGTACTCAATTGACAATTTTTGTTCCTAACAGTTTTACAACTGGCAGACAAGTACAGTAAAATAATAATATTGTGAGTTAACTTTCCAATCTTCTTGCTGAGTCAGCTAACTGTTGCAAAAAATTTAAAATCTAATAACATCTTGTTTTTTACTACTTCCAAAGAAATCTTATTACCAGCATAAATAGATTAAGGAACTTGAAATGAGAATTTCCTCAATGTTACGCGAGCTCCTAGTCTAACGTGCTATTATTAGCATGCATGTCGTAGAACATGGCAGTGCATGTTTGCGTTTGTAATGTAATACATATTTCGAGAAAGAGAGAAGAAAGGAAATGTTCATCCCTTCAAACAGTTTGAAGTAGCAAGACTGTTATATGCATATACTCTACTACCGTGTACATACGTAATATTCCTCTGCCCACTTGTGTGAGGAAAGGACAGAATACTAGGAAGGATAAGGTTGTTGAAAATGTCAATGGTCTTATTCAATAATTTTGAGTGGAATGAAAATAGTTTGTTTTGGCTGTGGTGAAGTTTCTACATTTATTTTTATGGATGTGCAACTCCGCCCTTTAAATGACATGACCATGAGGCTGGGTATTTTTAAATAGAAACTTTTGACGATAATAAAATTGGGAAATGTGATTACAATCGTAAGCGGAGGCACGTTATTTTCTCGGTTGTGACTAGGATCAATGCATTGTTTCCACACAATGCCGTTTTTAAAGAGAGAGAATAACCTTTCTCGATGAACAGGACACCTTTTGTATCTTCACCACCATCAAATTCATACAAGCCAACAGGCAAAAATGATAGACAAAAGAGATGGGCGATTGTCGCATGAAAGGGAAAGTTATCTTATGCATTGATCTTTATGACCACCCTGTTTTGTATTTAGAGACGAGGCAATGTCAAAAAGGAGAAACATACAGTTGGAAAGGAAGCAATATATATGGCATGATGATGATAATGACAACACAGCTTATTGCTACCTTTCACATTACAGGGGAAAATATATAAAGATTCATGGAATCATCTACGTATATAGCTCCATATTTTTGAGGCGACTGGTTTTTGAAACTGTAATGTTCTGAACATACAGTGCTCGGAAATTGGTCTGAAAATACTACATATTATACAAATAAGAGACACAAAGTATCTGTGTACCTATGGATATAAAATATATGAGAAAGGAAAGTACATCCGCTGGTTCCCCACTCCACGCTATCTCGAGATTGGATACGTTAAGGCCAAGGAAATTTGAAGGGAGCAGATGTTCTTTTTGAGATGATGTGTCAGCATTCAGCATAGATGACGACGTGACTATGGCGATGTAGTCTGACGATAGCATTGACTCAAGTGGAGGAAAAGGAAATGATGTTTGCGAGAAAGTGAGCTGAGTATATTCAAGAGCATAGATGGTTATTCTATACAGGCCCAGAGAGCATATATGCCTATCCAATAAATTCAAAAGGAGATGAAAAGAAAGGAATAAAATGATGTTGGGGGTATTTCAAGATTTACACTTTTCATCATGGTACAGTTTGTTGGGAGAAAGTTCTATATAATTGTATATATCCTACTATAATTGGAGATAACAATTGTTCACTTTGTAAATGCATTGTAACCGCAACCACAAGCTTTGCTCAATGTTGGCAGAAGTGGCGCAGCCAACAGTCATGATTGTTTGATTCTTGACAGATGATTTGATGTCGCTTAAATGTTTTTAAACCAAAAATCCACTTCTGTTGTTATTCTTCTGATAGGATGACGTTTTTCATATCAACCTTTTCGGGATGTGTTGTTCATCAAAAAATAACAAATCCACCAATGAGACATGCACATATTCGTACATCAACATACATTTTATGTGTTATGTTTGCTAATTCCGCCGTGGAATTTCCGTTATCGAATCTGAAACAGAAAGTTGTACAGAGCGCTTGCTGGATTATAGTTGTCTGGTGGTGAACTCGCATATACTCCTTTTCACTTTATCCAACTCATCCGTCCGTCCCTTCTCCTTGTACCTTTGTGTGATTTCCCATTACCGGATGGACGGATGAACCCAGTGAAAGGAAGGAGCATTGGCTTGACGGATATTAGTGTGGCTGGAATACTACCAACTGACACGAAACACATTAAAACGGAGAGAAAGCCAGCAACCAGCCGACTCCTATCACTCTCATTTAAACATCAGAGGGAAATTAGAGCACTTCTTTTTTTAAACCTCTTTTCCCTTCATCCTGCATTTATTTGATTTAATTGTAGAACATCTGCTGCTACTGCGATAGATAGTACGAGAGCCGCCACTTGACATACCATAAAGTACAAAATAGCTTTTGCGTGTACGGTGTAATTTTGACCGAATTCCACTGGAAAATTACTTCAACTGTTATTGTTTAGGTACATATTAGCGAATTGAGTGTATACCCACTTGAGATTACGCTCTTGTTCCCATTCACTACTGATGTTGTTGTTGCTACTACTAATGCCACCGCTACTACTAGAAATGTTTCAGAATTGACCAAATCATCAACGTGATTAGTGTTGATGCTGATAATGCTTGTTGGTCTTTTAAGCTAGAGAATGTAGAATGAAACGAAAAATCTCGACCCCAATGATGCGTGCCCTGTCCCTTTTTGCATGTTCGTAGTCATAAGTCACCCTCTAATATTCTCTTTTTGTTGTGTTGTGTTTTCCTTTGTTGCCTACAAAACTTTGATAGAAGGCAGCAAAACAACAATGCATTACACTGTTCTTTCCTAAACTTTTGAAAGCATGCCTTACCCATATAATTACTAAACCGAGAGTTGATAATGCGAATTACGTTGCTGATGAGGACGGAAAAACTGAAATTTGGTAGCTTTTCCCTTCTCCTGTTATTTTCTTTGCCAAATTGAGTATATAGAAGTTTCATGTTTCGAATTATGCAAGGCTAGTACAAGGTTATGTAGATGTTGGGTTTTTTGAGGATACATTCATTCGTATTTTGAATCCGTCATATAACTTGGTGTATACACTACACACAGTAATTAGGTGTTTTTCTCTTTCTCTGTTAGTATTTGTTTGTGAATTTGTGTTTGCTAAAATATATATAAAATACGTGTCTGTATTGAGTATATAAAAGTACTGCTAGAAATAGTAATTTGCGAGACATGACTGCACTGCAATGATTTTGATAGCGCCAGTGTTGGAACATAGTACGACGAGTGGTGATGATGACAATGACCACGAAACTTTGATGCTGACGGTGGTGGTGTTTCCGGTAATGGTGTACTTCGTACTTTATCCAAGAATTTGAATATATTTAAGCCCTAAATTGAGCATGAGCCTCTTTCATTAAGCATCCGAATGAAAGTGGAACTTTGTCGCAGAAAACGAACTGAAATTGAACGTGATGTGTCCTACGTGAACCTGAAACTTTGTAGTTGTAGTTAGTATATAAGATATTTGAGATATTTTATAGGATATAAAACACATTTCAGGGCGTACATCCAGGCCTCTCTAGTAAATTGTACTAAATCCTAATGATACGTGTAGTTGTAGCCTACTTTCTAGAAAAGAAAGTTACATAATATAATTACATGGTTTTTGATAGCACAAGTGAGTACGTGAGGTCTACGATAAATAGTTTAATCAACTACTGTTATTCCATTTTGCAAACTCATATTTACATTCTTACGCAGTGTCACACGGCCCATTAAAGTGTGTACGTTAGGTAAACATCGAAAATTAACTTATTTTTACTCAGGCAAAACTAAAACTTCTCAAGACAACAGACATTACAATTTTACAATGTTGGATTGTGCGTCGGCCTTACCAAATGGTAAAGGTTTCCTAACCCCACTTTCTGTACATAATATTCGGTAGTCATTATCGCAAGTGTATGTATAGAATAAATCTAAAAGCACTATTTGCATATATGAGTGCGTAATTAAAAATAAACGGTGCTTTCTACGTTTTCTTCACTTTTACCCGTTGCCACTACCGCCATTGCTCATTGGCAATGGACAAAAGTACATTAAGGCAACTTATCTAGGTTAAAAGTTTGTAAATCATGTATTCCGATAACCATGTACAAGTACTGATTGTGAGTGAGGATGTCGTTTAAAAAGCATGTGACCAACGTGGGACTAATTTCAAAATAGGTAACATTATTTAAATTTATATAGAGTGCAAAGATAGTCAGTTGTACAGTTAAAACATTTTCAAGGAACTCACCACCAACATCAGAACTAGCACTCCCATTCTAAAAACAAGATAGCAAATATGTACCTACATAGATCTACTTAAAAGCAGTTTCTTGGAACCCATGTAAATTGTTCATGAGGTTCAACGAATGGCATGGAAGGAGAAAATACGGAATGTGATATCTGAATATTTGGTGTGCGTTGTTAAAGTTTCTATGAAATTCATTAGTGTTCATGTGATTTCAATGTCGAGTGAGGATGACCTTCGAAGAAAATATTGTACATTAGCTTATTGAATGCTACTATGTCAGTTATCAAGCAAAAAATGAGTCAGTAACAAGTCGCCAGATTTGGTGTCCTAGCCCCCTTATTTTGCGACCTGTTTTTGACTTGATTGATTATCAAGAATGAAATGATTGATTACTCTACCAGTAAGACTCCATAACTCTGCAGTACACAAAGTAATGATATTATACATAGTGATCGTTTTGATATATAATTCGGGATATTAGCTAAGTGTAAATGACTATTATTGATGTGGTTAGCTAGTAAGTACTTTTGGGGCAAAGTGAACCAATGTTCGGTACATATGAACTTTCAGCGTTAATGTTGAGAAGAGGTGAAAGCTATTTATTTTATTTATCTGCTATATTGAATACTAACAATTAAAGAGGTAAATGCGTACATGTATATAAACTGACAAATAAAAGTTAATCTATTAAATGTACTATTATTCATTTAATTATTGTATATTTCATTAAGTGCAGATTGTGAATTTATAACACACCGTTGTATATCGTTGTTGTTAATATGGCATGCAGACTCTGCTAACTTTAAGCTAAGATGAAAAAGGTTATTTTATTTTTAAGTAAATTAATAAGGAAGAGAAGCAAAGAACTGAGTTTCTTTACAGTACTAACTATGTTTGAGGTAAGGATGTGAATTGGAACGTTAGTATTAAGATGTTCACAATGGTTACATATGAGATCGGTTTCAAACTAAAACTAAATAGACTAAAACTAAACTAAAACTATCCATTTTTAAATAATAAATATAATACAAAATTTAGTGCTGCTATCAACCATTTATCAATTAGATTATAAAATATACACTAATTTAGGAAGATGTTAAATACTTATTTTCCGATCTGATGATATATAATTTACCTGTGCTAACGGTGCGCTGACAAGCATTCCGAAATTCCAAGTACCAGTAACTATTTAACTGTGTCAACGTACTATATTATTGTATTCTATCCGTACCGTCAGCTCTGTTACTTTATAAATAAAATCTCATTCATGTCTAATAAACGTATACATAGTAAAATTGTGAAATACTGAGCATTTTTACCAAGTTTATTAATGCATCAAACCTTTCACATTTAACAGCATCATGGAACATAAGAGATTCTGTTGGAATTCTCCATTAATATGAACTGCTCAGCAGTGGCCAACAATATTTTTTTTCCTTTCCCACGTCTACCGCAAAAGAAACCGAAACATTTATCAAGATGTGGTATATTGTTTGACACTTTCTCCTCTGCTGGATTTTCCTGTTCCAAGAAGCAAATGTCATACAAATGTTAAACTTGTTTACTAATTTATCCATAGGAACATCAGAGCAGTTGGCCCTTCCGTAGATAAAGTTACAATCCAGTGTAAGGCCACGTTATCTTGTAATTTGATCCACCTTTTTAAAGCATCATGTGATATTGCAGAATTACCATTGCAAAAATAGGATTGTACAAGTAATTAGTAAGTAATTGTATGTTGTATTCAAGTCTTCTAGTGCATGCATACAGTAATCAACTTTACGTCTAGGTTTGCATATCATGTTCCAGGATACATTATAATTAGATTGGTATACTTCACATCACTGCAGATTATTATTATACGAAATCATTACAGCATAGAACATGACATTATTACTTGTCATAACAGGAATGCTAGGAATATTATTTGAAAAGACAAAATTATAATTATACTCGCTACTCATTCTGAGTCAGCATGCGTAAATTTTCACGTGATTGGAGGTTCTAAGAACAAATTATCAACCTTAGAAAGAAAAATATCAAATGATAGGGATATCCAAATCCAAAAGACTTGATTTCAAACTCGGAGGCTTCTGTATAGGCATATCAGGCCTCCTTGAATGAAATGAAGGTTTTACAAATCCTACTGGAATGAATTTAAACGGTACTTGAAACAACCACTCTAGTTATTCAATATGAATGACTAGATCCTAACTGAAAAACGTCAGGCATTATACCTATTTTGAAAATAGTATTTTCTAAAGAAATGTTATATCGCGAGACATACAGGTAACGATGTAAATATGCCAATAGTGCCTTAGATATTTGAAAACCTCTTTCCTATAATTCCAGGGAGCATGGACCCAATCAATTTTCATCGTTTGAACATTCTAAAACACTTGTAGAATTCAAAGTTATTCTTACTATTATCAAAAAATTTACTTCAAAGGAGTTGAGAGTTTCTGTAATGAGGATAAATTTCATCAGAAATATTCAGTGAATAGTCCTTTAGTTTCCTTTTTGTTGGATGGATATAGTGATTCATTTCAACGAATGCTCCAGGTTTCGAGACATTTCTTTTGAAAACTTGAAATATGAAAGTGATTTTTAATTGAGACTCAACCAGCAGTATTCAATTATAGTCCTTATCACTGTAATTATTTTTTTACATTTTCAAATTTCAATGGAGACTAGTTTAATCCGATTTATGAATATCAATAAGGATGTTATATATCACTGTATTTGTTTATACAGAATTCAAGTGGATGTTTATTCAAAAAAATTCAATTCACAAATATTAACAGTTTAAAAGAAGAACAGATTGCAGAGAAAGTTAGATATTTAATGTGGCACGATATATGTACAAGTCTCGTGTGCTTATCCTTACAAAACACGAATAAGTAATTAAGTACCATGAAACCCTTTATTTTAAAAACTGATTTTTCTTTGCAACGAATTTTACAGTTAGCCACTTAGATACCTCACGCCATACAAGAAGGGATTTGAAGTCAATCATTGAAGCGGCCGTACGCGGACATCGGTAAGTCCAGACTTCGCAGCCTTGCCTTTAAAGAAATAAAACATAAAATATTAATACCTCTTGCAGCTTATTTTTTCAGAATTCCAAATTTACTACGTTGTAGGCCTATGTAATTCAATCTGTTAAAAGCAATTTCATGGAGTTTTGAAGCAGAAAGTTCTGGAAATCGTTCATGCTTGACTTGAATTAACTTCACGAGATTTAAAAATATAAGTAATCGTTCGTGACATTTTCTAATAACAAAAATTGTCCGAAGTAAAAAAGTATTCGCTACCATGAATTTAATGATAATAATAATAAATAATAATAATAGCAATAATAATAATAATAACAATAATAATAACAATAATAATAATAATATTATTATTATTATTTACGTAATATTTCGAAACACGACTCTACGGGATACGGAGTATTTGTTAAATATTCTGAGTTAATTAGGGCATACTAGTTTTTACATTACATTGGATTCCTCGTATTGATTTATTCGAGCTTATTATAGCATCCCATCATGATGAGAAATCAACACCAGCTTCATTCGTTGCATGTGAGCCATAATACAGTACCATTTAGAGTACACATTACCAGTATTATTATGTTACACAGTTAAACTAAAATATTTACACTTGATGTAATCATAATCGTTGACATCAAGTCATCAATATGCACATACATACATCATGTAAAATTAATATAATTAAAATGCTTGGATATATGTACGGTTAATATTTCCCAACTCACTGCTTTACTAAACAAAGCAACCTGCTCTTAATGTCCCCATAAATATGACAGGTCATAATATGACGTTAGATGAAAGTTGAGTAAGAATTAATGGGATTTCAAGCATTGTGTAAGAAATATTAAATTCGAAGCATAATACAAACATGTGCATCAATAACCTGGAAATTCCTCTTTGAGTTGCTTCAATGTAGGTCAGTAGTCTGGCTCCGTCATTTGTTTCCAATAGTTTAGAGGCAAGCGATTTTTCATCTCCATTGAAACTGTAAACGGCATGGAAGGAAAAAAACGACATGGTATTCAAAAAAGAAATGAAATATACACAGCAATAAACATACATACATGAGACAAGCTCATTTCTTTAAGAAATTCTATTCGAATAACTTTTCCCGTCTTAGTCGATCCTTTGGGATATAAAAGTTTCGTTTGTCCTGTTTCAAAAGCATATATGAATGGTAAAAGTGGAAAGAAGAAAAAAATGAAAAAGTGCAGCCTTTCTTGTTTTTACCATTCCATCCGTACGATAACATGCACCTTGGCAAGATCAAGTCATAAAAAGAGGAGAGTGGGAGTCATAAAGCTTTTTATGCTATGCAATCTGCAGAAATTTCACATTATCTACATATCCTTTTAACGATCGATTACGCAAGTACGATGTTTCCTGCTACCTTTTTTTCTTGCACATCTGTCGATTATTACCTTTCCACTTACTTAGTCATAAGACTATTCGGATTTGGTACAATGGGAGAGTTTGCACTTTTCGCCTAATGCTATTGCAATCCTCTATAATTCTTTACAGTTCCAACTTTTTTTAGCACACGGAATTATATTTGGCTCAGAAGTGGGCTTTTTCCAAAAGCCAGGCTAATGACATTTTTCGTATTACGCAGCCGGGACACCTAGCTACATTTCTTGCGCTATTCTCCAATGATTCGCCTGCGATTTAAACGAGTTTAGCCAATTCGTCACGGAATTTGGATTAAATTCACAATTGAGCATTTAGACCACACGCTGTCTTTAATAATCCTGTATGTAATTCAGTGATAAACGACAGAAGCACCTTGACTTGTAATATTTCATCTTTCTGTATCGGTGCTGTTGTTCTGAGAAAATATCGGTGTACTTTAATATTCCAGAAGTGAGCAGTATGAAATAAGTGGATGAAGAAGTATTCAGCCATCAATAAAAGTATAAAATATTGTCGTAAGTCTATAAATATATATGCCGTGTTATTGTTGTTATTATTGCGCTTATATTTTGTGTCACCTACTTACCCTCACCCTTACACACAGCTGCACATTCATTCAATCGTGATTTTTCGTATTAAATTAACAAAAATGTCAGAGAAAGAAGAGCAATAAATCAGAAACCTCGTTTCATCCAAGAAAGCACTTGTGAGCGGCGCAAACTTTATTGGAGATTCAGCGATCTCACACAATAGCCTCTGACGACAGTCTTCGTCATGGACCCGCAGCGAATTGAAATGGTGTTCAAGCTTTTGAAGTCTTGTCTCCACACTCAGTTGTGGATGAAGTTGAGAGGAAGAAGCACCAACACCACCACTGGGCCATTGTAAAAATTGTGAAGAGCCATTGTTGTTCAAGTTACTTCTCAGTGGAATCACGTCCGTTGATGCTGAAATCAATTCCCACATGTTTCCTGGTTGGTAATGTAATAAACAGAAAGAAAATGTTGAGTTGAATCATATTAAAGTCTACATAAAAATAGCACATGCATGCAAACTAAAAAATACGAACACTGCAAATCCATTAGTAAATTGTATCAGTCAGCGTGTGTGTAATATGTGCATAGGTATTCTATAGCTCATATTGCAAGAGTCAAAACGCCAGCACTATACGTTCTATCATATACATTTCACAATAAATACAAATCAGTTTTTGTACGGAAACAGGAAATATACTTGAAATTGCAGAAATATTGATATAAAATTGTACTAGAGACTATAGCAAAATGTACATGAAAAGGAAAATTGCTATTGCTTATTCAACGAAATTGCAAACGATATTAAAGATTGAGATTGGAGTGATTTTTCATGGAAATTTTAAATGCTATGTACTATGAACATATATAGATCTCACGGGAGATAGCTTCCCTCTTATACCCAAACACCAAATAGCATAATTTCAAAGTACCTACATAGTCCTTTTGTTATCTAAACAGATTTCTAAAGTGTTTACTTTTTTACCTTTTATGTTTTGTAGAAACAAATTTTTTGCATTACTTTCGGAATTTATTTAAGAAATAACTTCTCTACAATTGTAGTGCGTTGTTGTAAATATGTCATAAATGTAATCATTATTATCATTTTTACATATAGTTATGAAAACAGAACGAAAATAAATATTCTTGCCGACGCCTCCAACAATTTAAGATATGTACATAATATTAATATTATTATTATCATTACCATTTCGTTTAACATTTCATGCTATAACGTGAGAACATTTCGTTTATAGGTTTTTTTGATATGCAGAACATTTTCATTTACTGATTCAAAAGACTTGAATAATTATACTCCAACAGTGCCGACAACATTGCAGTAAGACGAAACAATGAAAATTAGTACACGGTCATGTTTAGCCATCTTGACTCCAAACTAAAAGTAAAACAGTCTACCGTTGGGTAAGGCATTAGTTTACCTCTACTTATGTAAATGCACTTTATGTATAATGCAGTTATTATGCGTTACATAGAAAGTTCTAATGATCTTTTATATACATAATATTTTCGTTTTAATATGGAATTTTCACTCTTTTAATATTGAAATATAAATTTCCTGACTACACACCCAAGTGCATAGTTAACTATGTAATAATATACATTCATTTAACGTGGTTACGTACGAATGTAAGATGTTATCAGTACAGGTAGAGCCACTAGCATCCCAAGAAGCAAATTTTGACAACTTGCTATTTAACTTATAGCTGCCTTATGTGTATATAATATTGCAAAGGCAAATTACATTCCATGTGCATTATAATATAATTACATCACAAAGTTGTAGACGCTTGAATTTTTGGAATCTGTCTTCCTGATATACAAAATAGGCAGGCATATGCTTACTTTACTTAACCTTGTTTACTTATTACCTTGTTGTCTGTCTTTCCTAACCGAAATATCTGTTCCCTGACGTCTATCATTAGTAAGCAGATTGACAGTTTCATAAGCTAACTCATAAACAAACACGCCAAAATTCTTTAACCTGGATGGCGAAAGAATCAATAAATACGATTCCCTTGTTTTATAATTCATTCTTAAATATCATGCCTCCGCTACGTTTTTGTATCAGTATAACTTGAGGGGTTTACATAAACATAAATATTTTCAGCTCTTTCAAACGGAAAAAGGGCAACTCTATGTCTATGTACATAAGCTTTAATGGACGGACAAATGCACAGGAAGAGAGGAAGAAGGAGCACATAAAGCGCCTTTGAATTCGTTTCTATTTTTCAGGAAATTTACAAAGAACTTCTTTCTTATGATTATTACTATGGTATGTGACGTTGACTTGTCTTATTGTCTTGGTCCTTACTTGCTCGCGTCATCTTAGAGAGCTAAAGTTAGTCTAGCAGGAAAAATAAAAATGAAAAGTAGTGACATCCCTGTAACATCAGGCCACCCAAATTACTAGCAAGACAAGCAATATGGTATATATTATTATTATCATGTTGTTTAGCGCGTGATGATGATACCAACAAAGTAGCAGCATACATTAACATAAGTACACAGAGTGCATATAAGTATCCAGCGTATTTTTCTTCCATAAGATGCACATATTTACTGGGAGATTAGCGTATATTATTACGATGATATCAGGATACACTAAAGGGAAAACTAAACATGAAGCGAGTAAAACGGAAAAGAAACGGGTAGAATTTCGTTTTTATATATTTCTAGTGGGGCCTAAGGGAACTTTGTTTGCGCAGTTAGTGCCTTTCGCATTATAAATGATGATGATGATGGTGTGGTGTGTGTATACAAGTTGAACACATAGTTATCAGGGTAAATAAATGGCTTCTCTTGACAGCAAAAAGAAAAGGTATACAGAAACTTCAAAGTAACAAGCGTTCACTCATCTTTTTTCCCTTAGCACGATTACGGTGATGGTCGTCGGGAGATGAAAATGCAGGATAAAGAGGTGAATGAAGAGCTGCAAATGCTGCTTTATGCTGGAAAACTATAGTGGATAATAGAATTAGTTAAAGCATAGCCGATAGTGAGAAGGGGTGGGAAGAGAATGGAGGAATTTAGACTACAACTCAACGTAAACGAGAGAACGCAACAGTAGTAGTATAAGTGTAATGCGTATAAGGTTTTTGCAAAAGTAGTAGCAAAATGGGGAGTGGAGGAGACACAGGATTAAACTCACTTCAAATCAAAGATTTTTTTGGTGTGTCTTCCTCTCTGCTTTCCCTTTATAAGTTTATATTTTCCCTGGCCTTCATTCAAGGAGTTACCATAAATAGAACGGTTAATGTCAAATTAGGAAGGGCTCTTGACAGAAAATAATGATGAGCATTTTTTATACTCCATTAATATCAACGTCGCTGCTTAAGGGCAATGAATGTGTCATGTATATGACCTCCTATTTTCTAACATTTTGTGCTGTTATTCTTTTTTTATGAGAATTTTCCTTCCTTTCTACTGTTTTCTCGGAAAGTTACCCTAATGCATTTCTGGCAATAGATGTTGGACGTGTGGCGGTCACGCGTTTCTTTATGTGCATTTGGTAATTCACATCCCTTGTATCTGAAATAATGGTTTGGCACGATTTAAAATCCATGCTCCGAACCAGTGCCATTTTCTCATTTGGCATTGGAGCCTGGGCTCAATACTTATTTCCATGTAACAACAATAAAAACATGGAGACTCGTTCCCATATTCTTTTGCATTATTCATTCCATATTACGTTTTCTAGTTGAAGGTGGCTACGATGGCAAACGAAACTTGGTACTTGCATGACTCGTCGTCGCACGACTCTTTGACATAATTCCCCCATGTCATGCCAATATGATTTAATCTCCAGTGTCCAGGCCAGCACTTTAATCAACAGATTAAGACTATGCCAAAGAAATACCCAGAAAATCTACTTGGCGTCATGACGCACACTGTGTAAATTGTGTAGTATGACTGGAAACATACTATTTACGAACCATACGAATTAGCAGCATGGCTGTTGGTACTACTTTGGTGTAGTATAATAATCTGCCTTCAAGGTTCCTATAGAGTGTTAAAATTGTGAATTACCACTTTGTACGGCCGGAAAAACCAAAGTTTATCCGGATATAATAATATGGATACACGAGATAAATACACGTACGCAAGTAAAAGCTTTACAGAGACAAGACGACGAACGCATAGTGGTTTTAGTGTCCAACTCAATTTCCGTCGCTGCAGCGGCAACGCTACCGGTTTTAATTAAAATCTTACATCAAGAGCAAGACTAAATTAATAAGTAAAAGGAAAGAATGCACACATGAAAGAAAGCACAATGGGCTATGTTGTCCTCCTACGTATTTAACTAGGATTTGCAATTCACACATTAAACCTACCCGGCACATCCTCATTATTTCCCCTTATACCTAGTGACTAAATTCAAGCTTAATACTGCATTCTTAATTAACATTGTTCAAAAAAATATTAATCAAGCGATGAGCACAGAGATATCACATTTCATAGAAAGAACAACTGCATTCTATGTTATGTTGAGGAAAATTGACCTGGAACCCGTAGTAGGTCAAAGCCAAACTTTTACAGGTATTTTGTTTATATCGAATCTGACACTAATTTATATTTTACCTTTCCGTTAAAGAAAATATTTGCATAGAAAGCATGTTTACAAGAAGGCACAAAGTAAAGAAATCAAATATGTTTATCAACTTGAACCAACAGTTTTCTTACTTCGTGGAAAAATGTCCCTTGTTTTGGCGGATGCAGCATCACTCTGTAAACCAGCATTGCTGCTCGCACTCCGTAATAAATCAAATGCAGTTCGCTCCAAGAAACTGATAGTGGACGTATCCTTGGAATAAAGGCTTGTTACAGGAACACAAAAAATTGGTGGAACTTTCTGAAACACCCTGCAACAATAACAACCAAACAGCTTTGTCATTCCTCGAAAAGCTAAAAAGTGTAAAGGACGTAGTTTTTTACTTCATTACACATTTCAAATATAGGGCAGTAGATAGTATATCCCCATGCTACAAAGGCATTTTGGATATTTTAATGACCACTACAGCAATATCGCTTACTGTAATTCGTTACCAAACGGAGAAACATGACATTGACAATGCAATAAACTACTTACATAAGTACTCCTATAAGCAATGATATACTTTATGATACTATTTTTTTAAAGTAAATTGTTATATGAATTTCCTGTATAAACTCCCATTAAAGCACGGATGGAGTTTTGGCTTGTAGAAAAATGTAAGACGTAAATGAATGAATGACGCATGAGATTTTTTTAACTTGAGCGGAATTAGAAGCTATTTAAAGGACTCCAGGGAACGCAAAAAAAAGTTCACGAGGAAAGGGAATAAAATGAGCTCACTTGGGCTGCAAGCACAATCAGGCTCGTGAACAACGCTTATGTATTCTAAGCACTTATGACCCGTCCCGTGAGTTATCTACTTGTTTCGAACTTTGAAGCGTCATTGGGTAATATAATAGGAGCTACTAAATAAAATCTTATGAAAAACTGTTGGAATTGAGTTGAGGAAACTAAACTGAAACTCCTAATGGCCGGCAGAGCAAAGTCAACAATTTCGTATTCATTAAAAAGAAGGTACGGCTGGTGCTGCATGTAGAGTTTTCAATCAATGCAATATGCCTAATAAATACTATATAATGCAGTAATAATGAGCCCAGTTGAGTACCAAGTTGAAATATCGTTCTATTTTTAATACCTAAGACGAGAGATTAGTACATCAGAAATTCATTAGTACATTAAATTAGCGCATTTTAGCAAGTTATCTAGTTTCCGTGAACTAAAAACGGTAGTGATGAATGAAAAGCTCTTATAACCTTCATTTACTGATACTGTCTGCTAATCAGCTTAAATTCAGTAATGATGAGTAACTATACGCGGCTGCTATTTTCATTGTGGCTTAATTAGTTCAACGTTGTCACAAAGCACGCTACGTACCCAAAACGCAAGAGATATGGCAGATGCAGCATACCATGTTAAACGCACATACCAGTATAACCATCTATTACTGTAACCATTTTCACGGATGGATGAGATTTCAACTAACTCATCATGTTTTCAATAAACAAGCCAGAAAGGAACAAAGGAAGTAAACTGTGTCATGTATCTCAATACATTGCATTCAATGCCATTTTTATTGTTAAACGAAAGCTAACCGCAACCGTAATCAGCGTGCGGCATTTCTCTTTGATAAACAGTGATTCAGCCAGTCGGTAGTACTTCCTTTACCTTTTCGCGAAAAAGTTTATTGTGTTTACTAAAGACCACCGGTAGAGTAATAATGGTCCTGTCTATTTTAGCTCATCTGTCTCTAAATCCGATAATTTCAGACCAGGGTTAAATAAAACTTTCTATGCACATCTCCCTTTGAGTGTCGGACGGAGCTATGATTACGCTTAGGTAAATATTGGTAATGCCAGCATGATCAGTTAATTGTCCAAAATTACATAAAGCTCACAAGTTGCAAATAATTTATATGGGCTCTCCTCTAATAATCCATGTTGTCGCCAATTTTCTCCTATTGTTCAAGTCGACACATTACTCAATCACCAAAGAAGGTTAAACTGAATAGATTCTGTAGAAACCCGGGGGAATCATTTAAATAGCTATACACGCTCAAGTTTATGTACTGCTGTATATTTGACATGATGCGTTTCACCAAAGTAATGAAGTAAGGAATGAGTTAATTGAAATCGTGCAAAAATTAATTATAACATTAACCGTAAAATATAATATTATGAACAAACCAAAGGACTCCAGTTACAACTATTCCAAGGCGAATGATACCATTAAGCGGATTAAAGGCGAATTGGGGTACACGTGGCACGCTTCGTTTGATATCTTTCCTTTGAACTTCCTCTTGGTGATTTGGAACTCTGCTGCAAATCATCATCCTGGAAATACTCTGGAGGACTGGAGATGTATTATATAAGTTATCTATTCATCATATGTCATACTATAAGTAAACATCCATCAAATGTTCCCCAATTATCTTTGCACATACTAAAATTATGGGATGTGAGAAAAGATAAGACTTTGTAGTCAAAATGCTCCCGAGGTCAACCTAAAAGCTGGCCATTATTATCTATCGCTCAGCCTTCTCGCAAACGGAAACAATTCCATATATTTTAGTGATTGGGACACATGCCATTTATATTGTGCACTTGAGAGTAACCTTTTACAGTCGCACTTACTCTCTTCCTTCTTGAGGCAATTTACCGATGGATCTTACAACACACTACCATGACCACTGGGATAGACTATACCTATTATTCACACTCACTCAAAAGTAAAATATTTTCTAACGACTATACGAAAATGACGGCCATCATTAGTAGTGTATTCACTGCTGTTATACACTTTACGGCACATTCTCTTTCCTTTATTTCATGTCACATTACAAAGTCCACGCTTTTGTATCCTAGTAACTCACTCACTCTTCTTTCTCTGACGCTTCTCCAGAGTTTATAAATAGCTGATAGAAATGGGAAACTGTCCGGCTTATTTAAGTGTAAGAACGAAAAATCTACCCCAGCGTGACGATTGATACCTTACTGTCACACTTAGTCATAGAAGAGAGATTACAACTTTTTTAGTTGTCGTCTTGCCAAATGACAAGAAAATATTACATTCTACGACTCTACTAGCACTCTGCGGATGTTGGTTGCGTTGGCGTTATCACTTAATATCCTCTTTTAGAAAGATAGAGAATAGCGGATTTCTGAAAGATTCGCATGTCTACAGATATTTGGTTAGTAAAGAGAATGAAGTAGCTTTCGCTACTTAATAACTACCATACACACACGGGAAAACTAACAGTTTCAGATCAAAACGAATTATTATTAGCGATTCGTGTACCTTCAATGAATTTCTGATCGATACTGTGACAACAAAATAAAGTCCTAGTATCTGTCGCGATATAACTATTAATGGTGCAAAAAAAGCCTACCGCGGCTGTATAACATGGATTTATTTTTCGTTTAAAGCTGTATTAAATCCGTCACATTACAGATCTAGCTCACAAAATAAAAAAAATTATCTGTGCTCATCCCAATCCATCCTATCTACACATTTTGAAAGACGAAACCCCTCATGGCCTTATTTTATACGCGTTTCAAATGACGGTAGGTAACTATAACGCATTTTCCCATTTCCTAAATAAAGCTTATAAGCTTTGTTCACTTACCTTACCCACCGCTACCATACAATTACAACTTGCATACATTAAAAACTTGGATGATAAACTAGCATTAAATGAATTCATAGACGCTTGCAAGTACCACATAGTCAATGTGGCGGGTGGTTAGTAGACGGTAACGTTTCTTGCACGCAAAAGGTTTTTTGGGGTGCCACTCTGAAATATACTCAACATTGGCATTATGCAGTATATTTTGGAAAAGTAGGGAAGTTTCCCCTCTTTAGTAACATAAATAAGAAAGGACAACAACAGCAAATAGTGAATATAATATGACTACAGCGACACTGTTGACTATATGCCTTATCTACATGACTTATAGGTTTTGTACAGTGGCTTGTACTTAAATTTAAATTCGCTGTCATTTTCATTTTGTTGCATGAAAGGGATTAAGGAGCCTTTATGAAATCAGCAAACGACCTACTCCCTCATTTTTGAGGAAATGGTGATAATAATAATGATGTAGTGCATTGTTTGTACACTTTACTAATACAACGTCTCAGAGAATTGAAACATCATCATCTTCTTTATAATCATGAGCCATTACTAGTTTCCCTGTAAAACTCATCATCATCACTGCCAATGTATGCACTCCCTTTAATTCAGTGCAAAAAATTGCAAAATGTAATACGCAGGTACGTAAAAGAGAGGTTCGTAGAATGTCGAACGAAATGACAATAAGCGTTTCGCTTCGTTGCTGATGGCTTCCTAAATTCAACTTTTGAAGTTTTGAATGAGCATGAAAGGATGTTATTGTACACACACCGCCACAACTTTGTGCAGGGAATTTGCTTGCATTCCGTTTGCCGTGCTGTAATTTTTTACCAACCAAAAAGTAAGTAGGTATTATTATTAGTATTAGGTATACTTGTAGGCAACGTGAACTCCATAAGGAATGAAAAACCATTATGCGCTTGTGTTTGTGAAAGAATATTTGTATGTTTCCTGAAGATATAGTTATAGGAGTCACAGGATGAAGATGAAACTCCCCACCCAATTTTGGTCCTTTGTAAGGAAGCGTTGTGTGATCTCCTCATGAAACTAACAAAAATGAGTTAAATGAATCTTCTTGGGTAATGCAACTAGGTTTACTGAAGAGAGTAAATTACATTTTATCGTGGCAACTCATGCTATTAACAATAAGAACATTGAAAAAGTTCTGTTTCAAGAAAAGATCTTTGGACCAGAGTCAGATCATTCATTGCAATGAATTGTAAGAAGGTATTATATTTTAAATGACTTTCAGAATAGAACAAAGAGATCTCCAGCTTCATATTGAAAGGTAAAGATTTTTTTGGAAATATTACATAAGAATTGAAGAACCAAAATCGGGAATATTGCGTTAAACCATTTTTTACCGGTGACATAATACCGGATATTCCCACGATTCGACTCACTTCTAGTGATCTATCATAATGTGCTATTCCGTCATATCGCAATTTGCTTCAGCTCAGCCGTTCACACAGACATAAATTGCAAAATCAAGAAGTACAACTTAAAATACCAGGACACTTAAAATGACACTCGAGATTTTAGATTAAAGTAATAAATGAATAATAAATTACGAAAGACATTACTTCCTTAATACTTGATAACTGAATTTATAGAGAAGCCTACATTGTCGATTTAGTGCAGTTTATTATGCGAAAATTGCTAAGGAAGCGGAACTTGTTTCCTTTCACTATTAGCCTACCCTTTGAATTAATAAAAAATTACTCACTCAGTTGTGTAATCTATAATTAAAGAATATGGCAGTAAATAGAGGTACGGCAGTAAAAAATATTATGACATTTCATTGCATGTGGATATATTAAAATAATTTGGAAATACAATTCACCGGTAGATGTTTCTCCACCAAATGCAAAATTATACAAAACTACTAGCAACAATAAAAATTTAAGCTTAAATCCGCCAGTGTTCCTTATTCAGCATACTTACCTAACTTGTGCTTACGAAAGTAATAGAGCTTTTGGCAACCTACATCACTTGACTTGACAGTTAGGTAAGTATGTAAAATTGGACTCTCAATATGATTTCTTACAATTATTTTTGCGTATTTCGAGAATGTTAGATTAGTGCTTGTATCCATATTTTGGGTTTGATGGCATCATTCTACCTTTGGACAACTTAACGGATGATATGACTTGTCAACGGACGGAACTGTCGCAGAGAATGAGACAAAGAGTAACTTTAATATAGGAAATCAATTTATCACCAAACATTTCTTTCCACCTCTCAGACGATGAAGAACCACAACCTACGCAAGCATTAAGGTTCTTCTCATAAGTCCATTTTTAGACTTCCGGTACGAGTGCATACATTATTATTACATGACTTTCCCTCGTCATATCGTCTACGCGTGTCGTTCTCTGCAGAAAGAAAGTACAATGAAGACAATATACTTCCGCTCTTCGCATGAAAGCAAAGTTACGACGGGAGTCAACATTTATGCTCTGCTTATTTCCTTTGGTTAAAGCAGAAATATTTTAAGGGAAGGTTATATGCTACTGCTATACTACTACCAAAAACCCATTGAGTTAGGCATCATCTGATAAATTTACAATTTATAGTCACAGCACTATAATAACTCAAAAGTAATGGGAATTACAAAGAAAGAAACTCACAGATAGAATTTTCATCCAGGAAGATGACGCCTGAGTATGAGGTTTTGTGGATGGTTATGGTGGTTGGATGAACTAGTTATGTTAGACCTTGTGAGCCAGCAGATAAACCTTGCCAAACACAAGGATCATCAACAAAGCAATATATTTTCCACTGACATGCTTGACAGTTGATCTAGTTTGGATATACATATGCCGTAATTATATGCGGGTAATACATTGAGGCTTTGTCATGGAGCTCATTAGAAAGATCAACATTACTGACATTGTCCATTTCCTGGTTTAAGAATTATAAAATATCTTTTGACTAGAGGTTTTCAATGCTGAATTTGGGTTTTGCGTTAGCGAAATTGGATTATTTGTAAGCGTAAGGGTGGTAGTGCGAGTGAAAACTGCTGGAGGGAGAGTTATGATAAAAAAAATTCTATAGAATCTTAACACGACTTTGGTCTCATTATATAAGGTACTTTTAAATGGTACATGCACTACATCCACGATCAACATTGAAAGCATCAGCATACAAAAATTTAGTATACAAATTATTATAATAATAATATTTAAGCAGGATCCTACTGTTTGTTACTACTTGCCACTATATCAGTAACTCCGTGAAATATCCGTTATCTGAATGTGCTTTCCCTGATTATAAGCTGGTAGAGTGCCTTCATGACACAGTTAACACTCTATACACTGTTTTCAAAAGATCAGTTCCATTCTTCTCCATGGATTGATATCCTTGTCGTTGGATTGATTTCTTGAAAGTAAAAGTTTCAAAGTTCTTTTTAACTGTAATAAAATAGGAATACTTTGTGTGCTCTCAGTCCATTGATCAGGTTGACCTTTGATATATGAAACCATAGAAAAAGTATGATACATAAATAATAATCGTAACACTGCCTAAATGTCAGCTACAAATAAACAAACAAAAAAGTTACAAAAGATTCATTTTCCAAATAAATTTATGCATGTATTCTAAAAAGAAGTGAATGTCATTCGCTTAGCTTCAATAACATCTATATAGTTAAGCCAGTTATTTACTTCATTTTATTACATAGTTGCATAGAAATCTATTCCCATTTCTCAAGATTAGCCATTAAACTTTCAAAGTATGCCATATTAAAAGTCAGTTATTTCCCGAAAACATTACCTCAAACAAAGAAAAAACAGGGCGTTTTTAAAGGATTCACATGATGAGTGCTGTCATCTACTGAAATGAAAGCAAGAATGAAAGAGTGCTCATTCATTGTAACTCCAACAAAGACTTCACTTTGTTCGCTATTTTTACGTTTCATTGAAATGTTTATGTTACTTTTTGTTAAATATGTTGTACGTATTTATATTTTGAAACTTTTTTTATACGCCATTAGTCAAACTTTGGAACTTGATACAACTCCTAGTATTTTTCTAGTCCATTTTTCTTGTCAGTTACTATTTACTCCAGATACAGTGTTTAATCTGTTCTTCTAGAAGGGCCTCGATTTCTCCACGGGAACATTTATATTTAAACTTGTATGTTTATATAAACATTTCTTAAAACAAGTGAAAAATAACTATTCCAACTTTCAAGGTGACAAGGATAACAATGACAGTAAAGCGGAATTCATGGTTGATCTACTGAAACAAAACAATTTATTTTTTAAGTTTTTCCACTTATAGAGCACATTGAGATTATGAGTGTGGGTTGATCATTTCCTTCCATGTTTTCTATAAAGAAAAAAGATGTGGGTGGTTTTGAAGATGTAATAACTATGAAAAATGATAAATTGTTTCTCGAGTTATTTTGATTTTATAAAAAACAATTCTTTATTTGATTGAATAGTCGTTGAATAATAATAATCAATTCATATAAAAATAATGATTTTCAATAAATATCATGTCAACAATATAATTTTTTTTCAACAATAACAACAACAATAAGTAATAATAACAACAACAAAAGCAATAACAATTGTATCAACAATGAGCCAGCATTAAATAAAAAATAACATTAATAAGTTCGCTGAAAATATAAGATGATCACTGATCACTCATTTCCAGTAAGATTGGCCAAATATAATAAATAAATATAAAAAATTGCAAAAAATGACGCCAATGTAGTATATAAAACAGAGCCAATAGATCTTTGGGCACGTTTGAACTAATTACTCGTTGGATTGGCATATAACAGTCGAAACTTTTTTTAAAATAGAAATAAAGATTTTAAAGAGAGCACGGCTGATTGTTCTCTGCTGGAAAATAACATTTTGAATTTTGGACGGGAGCAGGGTGGGATTCGTTCGTCAGGGAAGGGAAAGGGTTGTAGTAGTTGTAGTGTCACAGTAGTCGTCCGTTCAAAGCGTTATCACTTGTAAACGTTGTATGGCGTCACATGAAGTCGTTTGTCATGTTGTCCGAACATCTCCTCACTGTAATATATGGCGAGCAGAAGAGACATATTTTTTGTTGTAGAAACACTTCAAGAAAGAAATGAATCCTTCAAGTCATGTAGCCTTTTACAAATTATCTATCAATTCACACTGTAGCCGCACACTTCGTGAGAGAGAAATTTTGTCACGTTCAGTAATTGTAAGTTGTGTAGTACTACACACGTCCAGTTCAAAAAGTTGGGTAGAGTCATTTGTATCATCATAGTGTGTTGAGTCACATTTTTGATATTTTTTGTCCAGCTTAGTATTTGTCCAGGTGTCAAAACTTGTACAAGTATTTGTAGTAGTAGTAGTTGATAATGTATCAGTAAATATAGTAGTTGTAATTGTTCTTTGGCAGTCAGCTTCTGACATTAATATGAGCAAAACAATATATATAATAAAATAATTATATAACTAATTTAACTCTAACAGCTAAGATTAATATTGTCGTCCATGTGGGAAAGTCTTGTTTCTTCACATAGTGATAAAAAAATACATGTAAGGTAATTCTCCTCTCCTTTATATCGTCTCCCTATATATCTGTCTCTACATATATTATAATATAACTTGTGGTAGTTAGTTAAAGTCGGGTCATGGCTGTGGACTTGTCCTACACACTTCCCCAAAAATCCTAAAAATTAAAATGTCCTCTTTGTCTTGTAACACTTAATATATAAGACTGTCGGTTCCATGTGAAAAGTCCGAAAGTATAAGCGTAGGCTTTGGTTATACAACAGGAGTGTGAGTCATCCCTCTCCTCTCTCTACTTTTTTTTGTACACTTACAAAATTACATGCGTATAATTACCGTAATTGCTAATTATACTTGTGTTGCTTTTGCATGTGTCTTTGATTGTTTGTTAGTTGATGTCGTTTTTAAAAAGTAAATAATAAACACACCCCTGGTCAAACTGTATACTATTTTCTAAATTATTACCTAATATAAAAACTGTCGCCTGTCCGTTAAAAAGTCAGTCTTTGGTTAACAATCGCATAATAATAAAGTTGTATGGAAGTGGCTACCTTTGTATACAAAATAGTAGTAGTAGTAATTGTAGTACCTGTAGTAGTAGTAGTAAGTATATAAGTTGAGAAAGTAGGGAAAAATCATGAATGAGTCATATCATGAATGTATAAATATGTAGGTAGTAAAAAAATTATTAAGTCCAAAGTTCTCCAAAGGAAAACCATTTTTACAAAAGGGTTGAATAGAAAGGAATTTTGAGCATTTCAGTTGTTCCACACGTCGTCGTTGTCATTGTTTGTGTGTGTGTTTTTATCGTGTTTGTCCAAGTCGTCAGTGTCCTCATCATCAAGATTTCACTTGAGTTTTTTTTATCTTGTCATGTTTTTTCTCTGTGATGACGGGTTTGTTTCCTTTATAGTCGTCATATATATATTTCTATATATATCTGTACTTTTTTATCTGTTTTATGTTATGTTAGTACTGTGTGACGTTGTTCGTTCTTTGTTCTAGTTCATGTGAGTGAAAAGAGAGGAGCATCCCAACCAGCAACTGATTTTTTTTGTTAGATTCTCGATATAGAAAAAAAAGGAAGAGTGAAATTCCGTCCTTTCCCCGTTCCACTTTTTCCCATCATGTTGAAATGGAAGAAGATGAAGAATGAAGAAGTAGACGAAAGGCTCGTTCTCCCCTTTTTTTATACTTATTTATGACCAGAGTCTCCAATGATAACAGCGGATGAATTGTGGAACAACAGCGGCGAGTAGTTTCCTGAGATTTTTCCAGATTTTCATTCAATTCTCAACTTGTCCTGTGTTTACGAGTTCGCATTGTGAACTGAGTGAAAATCGGTGATGAGCCCGAAGAGTTAGAAAGTATAAAAAACAATATAAAGCATCTTAGGATTTATTTTTTTGACTACTGGCAATCCAATCTGTAAACAGAAAAAAAGAAAGCAAAGAAAAAAAAAATTAGTTCATCTCTTGTGAATCGGCAATAATAATAAGAAGAAAAAAAACTATCTCATCGTATCCATTTTCAACAAGCATACACGGATACAGCCAACATTTTTTTTTCTTAAAAATATGCTCATTTTAGACATGGTCAGTTTAATCGAACAAGAAATTGAAATAAACGTAAGGTATCTTGATGATGATGATGATTATGATGTCTAACTAAAAATGTGAAACGAGTTTCTCCGTCATTCATTAGATTTGCGCTTTGACTATATCTGATTGTTAAGCACAATAATAAATTTCTTCATAGACATAGACCATGCAGTTGTTGCATGAGTTCATTCAAACAGTAGGACTGTACACACAAATATGCATACGTACAACCATGTACCTGAGAGAAGTTACTCACTCATGTAAATAAATAAATTAAATGAACGCCTTTTCTTGCTCTTCTTCACACACCAATTACTAGTTCAACACCACCACCACCACCACATGTAGTGTTTCACTTATGATGTTAAGAAACTGCGTATATCTCTATCTATCTTTCTGTCGAGTAGTACGGATCATCATATCGTCATGCATTTAACAATCAGACAATATGCGTGTAAGAAATATAAATGTGCTTGTTGCTTTCTTGTGCTCGAGTTCACTACGTGCCAAGAAAAAGGGGAGTTGTTAAACACTTGTTTGATGCGGCTTCTGCATTTTTTTAGCAAAAAAAGAAGAAATATTATATTATGCTTTTTGATGCACTGTACACACATCAACCCTTTTCGTACAATGCATGTCTCCCCTCTGCACACTCTGCACATATTATATGGTTTGGTTTATAACTTTGTGGTAGTGACCTCATTACCTTGGCTAGTAAGAAAGCAGAACAGGAAATATAAGCTGCAGAGTGAGTCTGTGTGAACGACCTAAGCTTGATTCTTGAAAAAGTGGGTGATGGGTCAAATTTGAGATGTAGGGTCGCTAGATCCTGCCTAACCAGATCTACTTTCCACTTTTTTTTAAACAAAAAAAACTTGTCTAGATTTCAATCCATACTTTACCAAATATTACTTTTCTATCTTGATAACTGTACTTTGCCCAATTGTACTCCTCCTCGTTTCAATATATTAGCAATGTTGTATTATTCAAGTTAGACAGGTAGACTATAAAATTATATGATGATATATATATATAAATGTTTTCTCTATCACTGCCACTGCATTCAAGAGTGTGTATGTATATGTGTGTATATATCTTTATCTTTGGTTACTGGGTCAAATATATTGCGATGATGCGATTGATTTTTTTAACTTTTCAAAGTTCAACCAGTGATTACATTTATAATACTTGCTAAATCCTAAAGTCGTGACTATTTGATTGTTTTGTTATGAACTTTTATGTTGTAATCCATAAATTCGTATATATTATGTATTTATTATTAGAAATTTCATTAACTAATAAATTGTCAAAGGTTTGTACATTTCCTCGCCAAAAAAAGACAATGAGCAAATAAATAAAGAGTTACGTCAATTTCTTCTGTCTGGACTATATAAATTGATGTTGATACATGAAAGTCGCACATTGCCCCCTTCGATCAGACTAGCACAATGTATAACATAAAGGTAGACAAATCTTTCTCAAATGCGCCTACTACTACTCTTGTTGTCTTATGACCAGTTGAAAAAAAATGTGTCTGCTCGACTTTCTACAGGATACAATTTATCGAGTTCATACCTGAATTATTGGTTCTTGTTGTATACATCGTAGAGCTTTTCAATTCCGTTAAGGACCTTCTCGGAGAGGCTGGCAAGGTTGAGGGAACGGTAAGTTCCGTATTGGCTACCGCTCCATCCGTAGTCTCCATATCCGGAGTTCTTGCTCAAGAGTGGGTAGATAACTGTAATAAAAAAGGAAAACATTCAGTGTGAAAGTGCTTTCCTTTCCTTTCTGGACACTCCAGCGTACTTTCTCCAAACATGTGCATTTTACTTTCATGAGATGGTATTCATGGTTTTTGGTCTATTTTTACATACCGGCAGCCAAGGCAAGGAGAACAATGATGGCCCCAAGAGCAAGGAAGAGCCCAGTGCTCAAATCGAAGGAGAGACCGGCATAGGTGTAACCGTAGGGATCATGACCTCCTGGGTATGAGTTGTAGTGGTATTGCTGGGAGTATCCTCCACGAGTAGCTTCCTCGTTTCCAGCGGCTTTAACCTCACCTTCCGCCCTGACACCGGCGAGAAGGAGAAAAGCAAAAGGAACAGCTAAAATGACTTGACGCATCATGTTTGTTGTCTGAAAGTTGCTGGTTGCGGGTGGCTTCCCCAAAAATATTGACCTAAAAAATCAGAGTTAAAAAATAAGTATGGTTACGCAAATCCTTCTGCATTCCTTATTACATAATTACTATCCTCCAGGAAAACTTTCACCCTTTCATCACTGAGTAAAAAAATCGTGTCTAATTTTTCATCGGAAACAAGGCAAGACGCACTCAAGAATTATTAATATAAATTCTCCGCTTGGCTTTTATTTTCTCCAGCTAAATTATGTTTTCTCTTAAAAACCTGTTCTTCTATCTTTGTGTACTCATTCTCCAGACCGTGCTTTGATAATCTATACACGTTTCTTATTTTCATCGATAAATTTCATATTCATATATAAAAAAAGTTGTGTACAGTACAAAAATTATTTGTTATTAAATTTTCCCTTTCTGCGAATTTATTATCTTGTTTTCATATTGAAACTAGAAAATGAAATTGTTTGAAAAGCCGCTCTAATTTTTCTTTTGCTGATTAGGCTATTCTACGGAATTAAATCTGTAAAAAAATCCTTTTTAAGTAAGTATTAGGTAACAAGCTCAAAAGAGCTTTGTATATATATTTGTATATATAAAAAATAATCGACTAAAAGTGTAGGGAACTGTATCCGCTTGCACTAGCTCGTTCCAAGTAAGAAACCCTATTATTTGAGTGACAATGAAAACTATTACTTCAAGGTTGCAAAATAAAATATATATCCTCAAATGGAAATATAATACTTTCTCCTGACAACTTGATAAACTAGCTCAACTTGGACTTAATGCACTGAAAACATTTGTCCTCATAGCCGTGATTTAACAAAAAAAGAAGGATCCTTGAATCGAGTTTCAAAACAATCCATGAAGAGAGAAGAGAAAACTATCCCATGAGAGATGAAGTACACACAAATCTGAAGAACAGGCAGAAGTGCTATAATATTTTGCTCAAGTCGGCCATGTGCTTTTTTTAGTCGTATGAAGTATTGTTGCTTCTCCATCGGGACATAAAAAAATCCACAATTGTAAGCTCAATCCGGCTCACAAGAGGAAAGGAACAAAACACAACTTCTTTCATTTTCTTCTTGACTTTGTCTTGCTTTGTTACGAGAGGAGTGACGCGGTACAAACTTGAATGTAACTGCACTGTGTCAAGTTAGAAAAAAGTTTCAACTTGTCAGAAAGAAAACAGAAAAATTGAACAACTGAGAAAGAAAAAAGTGAAAATAAATTGAATTCGAAGCACTGTGTGTTGGGATTATTGTAAAATAATACAAAAGTGAAACAATGGACTGTAAAATAATCCAGGAACACAAGCAAATAAGATTTTGCTTATCTAACTTCTTTACTTCTCACACTTTTTTTATAAATCAATTTGCCGATTACTCAATGATCTTTGAAAGGGCGAACAATTAACTTAAATTAGATTTTAATAGACACCATTATGCTAAAAAATTATTTTTTTTGAAAAGGAAAAATTTTCGTGAAAACTGAAAATTTTCCCGAAATATTTTCGTAAACCAAATGAAGACACTAAAAAATAATTTTGAAAATCCAAAGCGTTCGTACCTGAGAGAATGGTTTTTCTCTTGGTGGTAGTGATTACTCGACAATCGAATGCTTTGTGATCTCTGTGAGGCTCCGAACCATCTCTTTATACCTGACCTCACTCCCCTGCAGCCAAATGGCGAACGTTTTTTTCCTATTGCAAAAATTGTTACACGCTTTGAAACAATATATTGTGAGGATAAGCCCTCTGCCTCAATTGTTGTAGTGGAAGCACTAACTTTTT
This sequence comes from Coecobrya sp. COE2, assembly GCA_027743765.1. Classification (NCBI taxonomy): domain Eukaryota; kingdom Metazoa; phylum Arthropoda; class Collembola; order Entomobryomorpha; family Entomobryidae; genus Coecobrya; species Coecobrya sp. COE2. The sequence continues at coordinate 42,060 of JAHZMV010006558.1, forward strand.
CTGGGTTTCATACCTAAACGCCATCGTCATCATCGCCATAACAATACCATGTAGTAGTACTAGTTGCTGTACTAGTCTGGTGGTTACCAAGTGGTCATAAGTATAGCATTACCTTTCGACGCATTCCTTTTTGGCCGAAAATCCATTCCTACGGTTTGTATTACTTACCAAAGTGACCATTTAGTAAAAAGTAAAGAAAAACCAAAGAAAAGGAACATTTGAAACTACTCTGCACAGGTGAATATACAATGCTCATCATAATATGTAGTATCATCATGGCAAAAAAACAATAGGCATAAGCGTGTTTATGAATTGTAGCGTACTATACACCGGCGTCTTACTTACTTTTGCATACTTTGTAGTACCTTCATCATCATCATCGTCATCATCATCGCCAACAGGATTAGCAAAAATCAGAAAATGTTGGTTATCATAACGCATACACTTGTTACTCACACACTTACCCACACTACTAGTGCCTTCATTCTCTTTCATACAGAAGAAAAGTATGCAGTGTTGGTTTTTTTTTCTGCAAAAAAATATCACATGCATGCAGCATATAGGCTTGGGTTATAGTTATGGTAATGATTATTGTGTACCGCATAAGGCTCTTATTTCGGCGAGCTTGTTTCTTCCTTAAAAATTGTTGTCGACCCCCGGCCAACACCTCTTTTGTTTTGCACTTGAACTTGTTGCTGTGCTCCTGAACGTAACAACGTAAGCAAAATATGAATGAAACACAACTGCAATGAATGCGTGGCTAAATACACAGGTACTACTACTATCTACTACACTACTATAATATTATAATATCCTTGTCTAGGTATTTACTTATATGCACTACATTTAATAGCAAAGAAATAAGCACCCAAGCAGGTAAATCATGTTTCTGAAAAAATATATACTCTTTTACAGATACATATTCACACACACACGAGCATATATAAAAATTGCATTTTTCTCCTTATATGTGTCCGTCAGTAAGCTACATAATCATATACACAGCACACACACCTAAGCAATAAGAATCCTTGTACGAGACTTATGCTGATCTACATTTCTACTTTTTAACGGAAGCTGTATAAAATGAACTCCGGTTCGTTGTGCCTCATATCTCGTCAAGGGTCGACTAAATAGGAGCTATGCAGAATACAATAGTAATAATTAAACACATTCTTCTTTTCAGCTTCATTTTTACTCAGGTGCATACTTTTTTACAACTCAAATTCCTTTTTTAAATGAAGATGAACATTGATACTGACGATAATGGTTTTTGCGAGAAATTTTTTTTTCTCCTCTATAATGTTGCAAATATGGAAGAAAGAAACATTTTATGTACCCACACAATTATGTACATGGGTTTTGGTATGCGTTTTATAATGTATGCATTCCTATATGCCTTATTACTCGTGCAGGCTTATAATATGATTTATTCACTGCTTTAAACATTTAACAGCCTCATTGCCACCTGCTTCAGATGCAAGTAGTAGCAGTCGTAATCCTAAATTTTTAATACTTTTTCTCTCCATATCCCCTTTGCTTTCATTCTTTGTAATGCGCGTGCAATTGTTACGGATGTATGCATGCAATTTTTGTGAACAAAAAGATGGAATGAATTAGATATTCCTTGTTTTGACATAGCCTTCATATCAATGACTTTTACGTGTAACCTGTTGTTAGAAACAATGAAACTTGTACATTTTCATTGTAATTTTTTGTGTAAAAAAATGGCATTACATCTACCATTTTGATTATTTTGATTTTCGATCATCAAGTTTGTTGATTATGAAAATTTGATGAAAAGGATAATGATTCTTGTTGCGTTTCTGAAACTAATATTGATACATTAAGTACAATTATATTTTAGAAGAAAGAGTGAACTAGGATCTCTAGAAGAACTACTTCTAATAAAGGAACTACCACCGCCAAAATATTGTTGCACTATCAACTATTTGATTCTGACAAATGTAGCGCTTCTAGTTCTAGTCTAGATAGTCTAGTAGGAGTAGTTGTAGAACAGCATCATCATAATCATCATCAGCCTCTCAGCTTCTAGTTTTGTTGTGATGCTTGCTACTATAGCTCATGATTCTATGCTAAACAAACGATGTTGATGATGATAGTCATGATCGATTTCTCCTGTAAAATAGCTGTAAACTTTCCAATCCATCCGTGATAAACGTTGATGAACAAGGTGATCAAGATTATATATATGTAATATCGTTCTATTAGAGAGCGAAGGGGGAGTCTAAGCTAACTACAATTTCAGAAATCAAAATCATCATCACGTTAAAAATTATTGCTATTTTCTAAATATTCATCTATTTTTTGCATCATCGTGATAGCTAGAGCTATAACATGGGCTATGGAAGACTCACGCCGATGTACTACGTGATACATTTCTATTAAAAAATGAAATCTAGCTTGACGCGAATTGTCGAAATCTTTAAGAAATATTTGGTGAATGAACAAGCTTCCTGCACACAGAAGTAGTAGTAGTATTTATGATAATCAATCAAGATGCACATTTAATACGAAAACACCAAAGCCATCAGTTATCCCTAATTCCTTCATAATAATATGAAATCTAGCTACTTTAGTTTTGGTGTAGTATTTACGGGCTTATCACTTTCTGACAGTTCACTCTCCCCAGTTCAATGGCTAGAAGAGCTGATGAAAATTTTCTAGAAAAAAGGATTGGTATTTCATCAACGCCCCATTGGACGAATGAACACATCTTTTTTACCACCTCACACATTCATATTTTTATGTGCCTATACATACATTTCATTTTAATGCGGACCTGTTTCACTCTTCTTCTTACAGCTCTAGTAGAGATTCTAAAAGAGTGTTACTGCTGTTAGAAAAATGTGAAAACAGCAATTAAAAAATATTAACGAGCTTAGCGATTTTCATCTATCAGGTCACTTAGCACGCTTCAAAGCCTGAGTAGTGCATCTGGTCATCTTTATTTATTTACCTGTTTTGCCATGTAGCTCTTCTAAGGAGGATTTTTTTTCTCTCTCCTACGAAACGAATAATCGTGCTTGTAGTAATGCGCTAACAACAATTAAAGAAAATTTCAATTTTTACACTTAAAAAACTTTCTTGCCTGGCTTCCCTCTTATCTTTTGAGCGAAACAAAAAGAAAC
>JAHZMV010006559.1:0-10803 GCA_027743765.1 Coecobrya sp. COE2
GTATCTTTTCATACCTTTTCCAAGCATTTTGGAAAGAACAGTACCTTTTCATACCTTCTTTAATTTGGAAAAAAGGTATCCTTATATATCTTTCTCAAATATTTTGGAAAAGAAGTATCATTTCATACTTTCTTCAAATATTTCGGCAAAAAAGTTTCCTTCCATATATTTTCCAAGCATTTTGGAAAGAAAAGTATCTTTTCATACCATTTCATACCTTTTCCAAATATATTGTAGTTCGTAATTTTTTAAAAGTATTTTGGAAGGAGGTATCGTTTCGTACTTTTTTAAGTGTTTTGGGAAGGGATATCCGTTCATACCATTTTTATATATTTAAGAAAATAGCATTTTTTCATAGTTTTTAAGTATTTTGGGTAACGGTATATTTTCACAAACGTTTTGACTCTTTTACAAACAAATAATCTATCCCACCATTTTTAAATGTACAAAAAGCCATTTTCCAACCCCACCTTTCAGTGTGTAACAGAAATGGTATTCTTCACACCCTTGTGTAATGTTTTGCAGAAATTGTATTATACACTCACATTTGAAATGTGTTGCTAAACTGTAATATTTCCACAGTCTTTTTAAAATTGAAAGCATACCGTTTTGCAATGGCCTTGAGAATTCCTAGAGATGAGATAAGTTTCACAACCATTTTAATGCACTGTAAAACCTTATGTTTCAAGAACTTTTTCAAGTTGATTGCAAAAACGGTATTTAAAAAATGTCTCTTTAAGATCAAGGTATGTCTTTATTGCAATCGTCACTCGATTGCCGAGAAGGTATCTTTATCTTTCGCACCCATTTTCAGTGTATTAAAACGCTGGATATTTTCAGAATATTTTTAAAATTGAAAGCACATATTTCTTAACCATTTCCAAGTGATTCCCAAAAGGTATATTTCATAACTATTAATTAGTTGATTTCAAGATGTATATTTTCAGAAATTTGTTTTAAGTTGAAGCCTTCAGCTTGAAGGAACACCTTTTTAATACCTTTATTAAGCTGCCTCCAAAAAAGTATGTTTTCACAACCTGATCAATTAAAATAATACATTTTCGCAATGGCCAAACGATCACCTACAGTTATCTTTTACTCCTATTCTCAATTGGATTGGAAAAAAGTTATATCTTCACAACATTGTTCAGTTGAACGAGTACGATTATTTGAATAGCCGTTTGCAAAAGCAATATTCCATATCCTTTTGTGAATGCATTGCAATGGAGGTATTTTTTCACTTTCTCAACCTTTGCTAAGTTAAAGGAATACTCTATTTGTAATGCAAGTGATTTTAAAGAACGTACTGTTTCACTCTCTTTCTTATATTGAAAAAGCGATTGCAAGAATGATGTGGTTGTACTTTTGGCACTCTCGAGGATACATTTCTCTACTTTCTCCCGAATTCACCACATTGATGAACAATTGTAATAACGGTAAGGACAATAATTTTTTAAACATTTTAATTATGCTACTGAATACATTCGTTACACTTAGTACACGGGGTAGCATTCCTTTACTACTTTCTTTTTGGTTAATTTCATCGTCGATACCATATTTTACATGAAAATATTACTTTCAAAGTACTATGATTTAAAACGTTTCTAGAATAGAATAGGGCTATACTGTATGTATGGTTTTCGCAATTGATTAATATATCGAGATGGACATTTCGAATGTCGGAAACCTAAATGTAATCTGTAGATTCATTTTTAAAAACTACAATTGTAAGTCAATTACTTACCTAAATATTAGCAGTTCCGAAAAACTAATTTGTTTTCTTGTCTTGTTGTGTGTCTTCAAATTTTATACTTATATACAAGGAATTTTGATAACAACCTTGATTTTAGATTTACGGTTTTATGAATTATTTGGTGGATCCCTGCCCTTCTGAGGGCCTTCTATTTATTATGTACTATTTTTTTTAAATAACGAAAGGAATATATTTGCAAAATGTTTGAGGAAAAACATTACAAATCGTAACAACAACAAATTGGCCACTATTTGCCAGCCTTTGTTTTTCTGTTTATGCAATCAACTTCACTGCAATCAACACTAAAAACCATAATATATGATAATTTTACATGAACTACTCCTCATTACGATAGACGTTTCTGCAACTTCTGAAACGCGTTGTAGAAAATAATATTTCTCACTTTTTTACCAACCTAATTTGCTGACCCTACTTTTAGAAACAATCTTTGTGATGTTTCTACTGATTAATGAAGTTTGTACTCTTTTGACATAACTTGCTATCAATAACAGATAATTTTCCGAATTGAAATTTCTGATTCCTCTACCAATTGATAAAAAAACCTTAAAAAGCGTAATTGTCGTAACTCTGCACACTTTTCTGAAGTACGATATTGGTCCTATATTTTGTAAGTCTGGAAGTACTACAATTGGATTGAAGGTACCCTGTCACACTGATTTGGTGAGTGTACGCATGCGTATAGAAATCTTTTTAAAATGAATATGCATTCTGCGCATGTGTTTAGTATTCATTTCGTAATTAGATAGGTACACAAACAAAGTAGCGAAAGAAAGGTAAATTGCTGTGTGTGTGTATGATGAGTGCGTAGTGTGAAGAAGATAAGCATAAAAAGAAAAAAACAAATCGAACATCTGGAAAAGAACGATAGAAATTAGGAAACATTAAAAATGCTTTTTAGCTTTAATCAATTATTGACTCAATTAGGCCAGGATCCTTTGCCGAGTGATTATCTAGTCACTAGTCCAAAAGGCTTAGGGGTGATTATGGGTGTAGGTAAGTGATGGCAAGCATAGGTTTTTAAAATTATACCGTGCAAAGTTTATATGTGCTGTGGTTTTTAAGGGATGTTGTTAGGGATTTTACGTGTTTTTGGGGGGCTGTGCGGAAATTCGGTGCTTCTTGGCAGGGCTTTCGTTGCAGGGGATGGCACTGATGCTATAAGGGCCATTAAAGGACTAAGTGACATCTCCCAGAAGGACAATAACTCCGGGGGGAGAGTGCCGCCTAGAACCATGGGAAAATTCATCTTTAACGTGATTAGATGTTTTGTAGCTCTGTTTTTTTCGATTGTCGGTAAGTATTTAATGATTTATGATATAATTATGGGATTTGTGATGTGATGATAGAATTTTTGATGTGATGATGGAATTTTTGATGTGATGATGGGATTTGTGATGTGATGATGTGATTTATACGATGATGCAGTTAATTTTGATGCGATTTAAAATATGGTTGTATGCAATCTTTGGTACGATTATGTAATCTATGATATGATTACCTGCTTCTTGTTTCCTAGCATTTTTGTATTTTTGGATTGCCCTTTCATGTCCTGACACGGGAGTCTGGGCCATTAGAGGCTTCGTCTTAGGAACTTTTCTAGGATGGACACTAAGATGGGCTTGGGGTTACCGCGGTGGTAACCTTGACCTAGATGATGCAAGGGACAAAGAAAGTGGTGATGAAGTTGGAGAAACGAAGGTCTAATGTGGGGGCGTTTGCTGTTGTTACGTTTACTTCTTTGCTTGTAGTGTAATTCCCTGGTGTCATAAAAATGAATTTTTGTATTTTTTATATATTTTTATACTTGTGCATTTAACTATAAATACTAGAATAAAATGAGATAATCCAAGTGTAAGAATTTGATTCATTATTAGTTTGCGTATCTTCTTAGAACATTTAACTACTCTACTCCCGTCAACTGATAATTCTTAACTTAATTCAATATTACATTGGCAATGCACTTATTGCGTATTAAAAAATTACACTAAAGATTGCAAATCGAATAATACCATTAATAATTATAGCTGACATATTCAAAGCTGAAAAGCTAAACTGTTGACTAAAGCACACAAATGTTGCAAAATATTCTAGAAAATATGGGAAAACGGTATGCATAATTATTAAAGTACAATCAGATACTCGACACGACGGTAATGCTACTTCTAAGACTACTGAATTTCACCAGTTTTAATTTACATTGATGTACTTCACGATTTTCTTTTACTACCACAATTTTCACTACTTTCTTTTACTACTATATTTTTCATTGCCTTCTTTTACAAATGTTTTCTTTCACAACTTTCTTTTACAAATCCTATCTTGCACTACTTGCTTTTACAAATCCTTTCTTCTACTACTTTATTTTACAAACCCTTTTTTCTACTACTTTCTTTTACAAATGCTTCCTTTCACTGCTAACTTTGACTACTGACTTTGCTACTACTTTCTTTCACTACTTTCTACTCACCGTGAGTAAGTAACTCACATTTCTTCGGTTTATTATTACAATGGAAATAAATTGACTACCAGAGTGGCGCATTAAAATGACCATTATTTGCCACAAAATACTATTCTTTCCCCGGATAAAGTAAATATTGAAATACAGGGATTCCCCGGATTAACAGGGATTCATTTTCTCTTCATATTAGTTCTTTGAACATTTCAGCCTCGCCCAACCGGTCTGACTCCGGAACTTCTGCTTCTGCGTCCGCATCTAAATACACAGCTTCAGAAATATCGTCTTGTTGATCAAGTGTCCTCTCAAATACATCACGAGTTGTCTCTTGTGACTCAAACCGTGCTTGTTCAATGTCGTCGATTTCCATTATTTCTTGTTGTGTAGTTAACAACTTGTTTGGTATGTTTGCCTGTGTGTCAACAGAAATTGGATTTGAACGCTTCTTTGGCTTGCTTCCTGTTTCGTGGCCTTTCCAAGTGTTGGCCATATGAATTACAGGAAAATAGTCAATATCATCCGGTCCATTCATTGTAATTCTCATGAGTGCTTCCAATCTGCTGTGGCTTAAACTCGTCCGTCTTGGAGATTTAGTATGCTTCAAGATACTGAAGCTACGCTCTACAGATGCTGACGACGGTGCAATAACCAATAGTTTTCGAACTAAGGTTCTAAAGTTTGCTCCCATTGTGAAATCTCTATCTCGTAATAAACCTGGCCACATCGATACTGGTGACATAGATTTGTAATTGGAAAATTTTATACTGTTTGCAAACTCATATGCAAAATTTTGAAATTCATTCACTGTCGTATCTTTTGGAAGATTAAATTTTTCAGCCAACATTCCAATTTCCTCAGCGCCATAATTACGAGCCAACATATCACTCTGAATTAATTTTGAACCGTGCAGGATGTCGAATGCTTTGTAAAGCTGATCTTCAGGAAAATATGCAGAAAATTGATCTTTTAGTGATTTAAGTATTTTCACCCGTAGTTGATTAAAGTTTCCATTCGAAATACTTTGCCGTGTGTTGGTACCAGCAACGTTGCCACGACGTAATATCAGCGGGTCCTTTCCTTGTTGGTATGTCCATTGGCAAATTTTGCTCTTGTCAACCCTTGCCCAAGCTAGCTCAACCCTATCACTTGGAGTAAGGATTGATCTAAAACTCATATCGGCAAGGTTTTCCTTGCACTTTAGTTGATTTAGAAATTCCCTTGTACGCGTTCCATGTTTCACCTCTAAAACATCCAAAGTGTTCTGAAGATCTTCGTAGTAATGCCCCTTCCCAATAAAAACGCCGCCAGCTTCTTGAAGTTTGGCTGAGAAAAAATTAAGATTGTTTATAATATCTGACAGGAAGAACAGAATGGCATGAAAATCAATACTGGTAACAATATTTGTCAATCCTTGTGCGACATTTCTTGTTTTTTCTGAAAATGTTGTGTCTGCTGCAATATTTGGAAGGTCTTGGAGAAGGAAAGGAGTGTTGTTGATTATTCTTTTAATCACTAATTCCGCGTTTACGCACCATCTCGTAGGGAAAATATATGTAATGCTTTGAAGCTTCCTATCATTCGGATTCCCATTTTCATGTAGACCTTTAGCAAGTTCCGTTATATGGGCTAAATTTTTAGCATTTTGGTTATTATAAAAGGTGGACACTGCTTTGAGGTCGGCTTCAAATGCAACTAGCTCAGGAATAGCATCGACTGCATGTCTAGTGGCAAGCTGCAGCCTGTGTGCACCGCAATGCACGCGAAATAGCTTATCTTTATTTCCATTTCCATATATTTCCTGACTCAGAAGCACCCCGAAACCATTTTCACGCCCAGCGAAGGTGGCTACGCCATCAGTAATTACACTGGCTATATTTCGTTTTACATAAGTCCAAAGATCTTCACGTAACCCATATTTTTTTGTGTCCTCTTCAAATGCGTTTTTCAAGGCTGCCAGATATCCCCTGGCTGTGACATCAACGCCTAACTTGAGTAATCTGATGTAGCATCAAAGCAGTCAGGTCCATCATAAAAGAAAACAGTAATTGAAAAATGTAGATTAATTTTTTGTCTGTGTAGCAATGTTAACTTAACTTATGCATGATGATTTGGTGTTTTTTGAAAGCAATTTACCGGTAGAAAAAATTTCTGGGCTTATCATTCTCCAAGAATTGAATATGCACAGACATATAATCGTTTCCTCTCGAATCCACACCCGTGTCTGCAAGAAAATAATGATTAATCAATAGCGATACCAGTGTTGCCATGACGATTTTGATGCTTATTTTAAGGTCCAAAAATAATCTGGTTTGACACGAAAATAGTTACTCGTCAGTAACAGGCGAGCCAATTGCCATAAGAGAAACGATACAAACATAGATATTGTTACTGCGAAATTTCAGAGTAACATGAATGTATTTGTATTACGAAATTTCTGTTGTGGCAGATGCTCCGTCTATAATTGTCAGTCCAAACACACGTCACAATTTTTTGGCTGTGTCCCAATTTTTCCGTCTTGTTTGAGAATTTATTATCAGATAATTCGAGATGCAGAAGGTGTGCTCGAGTGACGGTAATTTAAAGAAATTCTGAAAAACGTGGATAATGTGTATTTTTTACCGTGGAAAATTTAAACTACAGTAATATTTTTTGAGTAAATGATTACCTATGCTATATAAAGGCAGCTATATATTTGTGAGACAATATTATTTAAATTATTCTTTTCATGCGTTTGATTAAAGTACTGTATACTCTGTTGTCATTTAACACTATTAATTATTTCTTCTGACATCATTTTGAATCATCACTATTTCAAAATTAATTACACCACATTACCCGATGAATTATTTAAATTCGCTTCGGTGAAAATTTTTAATTTCCACCAATTTGATTTGACCACCTCTTCGAATTTTAATTACTACTTCACACATTTTTCTTACGCAATATTATGAAAATTGTCCTTTAAGTAATGATAAAAAATTGGGATACAGACCAAGTTTTGTTCATGGATTTAGACTTCTTATCAAGTATCTCATTTTTGTAAACGTATGCGTATATACTTTCTTTTCAAAATATGCTTACCTAATATGAGAGACAATGGATTATTTGTCTTCATCAATGTAGTTAAAAATATTTTGTGAAATTCCTCGGAAATATGGCTTGTCATTCTTGCTGCACTCATGCGGTCTTTATGGTGATTGAAGCTTAGAAAACTATGCAGTTCCAGTTTGGTAAACAACTTAATCATTTTTTCATGACTTCGGAATGGAATGTACATTTTTGCTTCCGCATACACTGTTGTCATCATTTTTGCTGTAGCCTGCCTCTCGTTACTTAGTTTTTCAAATGTTGACTTTACGTGAGCTTGAACTGATTTCTTCAGTCTATGATACAAAATTCACACAAAATATTTAGTGGTTATTTAATAACAAGAGAATATAGATAGTCAGATCTAAATGCAACGCACGTAAACGCACTTACGTCTCCTTCTGTTGTTCTGCGATTAATTTTAGTGCTGCTTTGTGTAGTGCCGAGTTGTGGTGCTCTCCCATTCTGGTTCTAAAAATTTGTTCAGATGGCCAGATTTTCCCCGCCGGATGCGACAGATCATTTGACGGTACTGGCTTCTCGAATTTTGTGTCCTTATGTTCATAACAGAGCTTGCACCTGAAAGTTCCCTGTTTTGGATCTCTATCATTTGGAATATATTGCAGCCATTCTTTCAACTCCGTTGAATGCTTCTTGAGGTAATTAATGGGAACAAGCTCTTTGGGATGATTTTTTGTTACACTATTTATCAACATTTCCCACCTTCGATTGATATCCTGCTCCCGCTCAACCTGCTTTGAGGTAGCACTTGTTGGACCTGCAGCAGCAGATGTGGATGGTTGTTGTTCTGAAGATTTAGAATTATCCAACAGGCCCAGTTTTTCGGAAACTTTGAGGAGTAATTCGTACTCTTCTGCGTGCTGGTCGGATACCTGGTCGCGATATTTTAAGTGGATTTGTTTCTCTGATTGATGAGACGTAAAACTAAGTGCTGTGTTAATTGCTCTTTCAGTGAATTTGCTAACTGCAAATTCTTGTCCACTGAGACCTTGCTCGTTTGCATTATTGCTATGGCCGGCTTCGTCCACATCTCCGCCACCTAACCCAACTGCTATGCTACACGTTCCGTTGATATCCTCGGAAACCGGAGTTGGAGTATCAATATCCATGGCCATTGCTAAGTTGGTGTATAGTTCTGGTGCGTATGCTTCCATAATAAACGGAATACCACATTCGCATGCATTGATCTCATGGGGTGTTGGTCGTGTTATTTTGAAAGCCTCCGGTTGAAAACCTGTAATCGCATCTGTACATCTGCTCATGGAAAACTTTTTTGTAAATGTAGCAGAAGCGTGTGGTTGTGGCTGAGATGTAGGACGTTGGACATTAGGAGGGTGAACAAATTTTGTTAATGTCGTTTGAGATGCAGGTTGCTTTTTCTTTCCTCCTGCCCTACGTCTCCGTCCTCCAGATGTAGATGAGGAAGGCTGTTCCAGGCTTGACCCAGGTGTGCCTTGTTGGTCGGAGAGCTCTTCAAGGTTCATGTCGCATTGAGCATCATTACTTTCTCCAGCACTGTGCTCGCTGGTAATTACGGACGTAGGAGAAGGTGGAACTGGTCGTTCGGCTGGTAATCTATTCCTATAAAATATTATTAAGAGTTTATTGTTATAAAGTTGCGTCAATAGAGCTCGGCTAATTTTTACAAAGTAGCAAAGAATAAATAGATACTGTATTGTAAGAATTACCTATTATACGCACGCAAAATGTACTTTTCCTTTCCCATATAATCCGGCGCGATTCTCGAAAAGAAAGTACACATATTAACTTGTAAATCCTGATTATAGACTACCATGTCTATAATCCGTCTAGCCAATATATGTTCGATTTCTGGTGTTATTGGCTTTTGCAGACCAGTGGTGGTTTCCAGGGATATCTGTGAAAGTTCGTGTTGCTCATTCTGGTTGGTCACACGAAGTATAGCTATTCCATAAGGATAAATCTCCTGATCACTTTTTTTCTTTGAGACAAAAAAGGTTTTTATACTTGGTGTAAGCGACCTGACATTGATAACCTTCACGGTACTGCCCTCTCTCCAACCGAGAGATTTTGGATTTACTCTTTCCCCTGAAAACCCAGCAAATATTTAATAAATAATTATAATTAGCTTATTTATAAATTTTTAGGTGCAAACAGAAATAATAAAATATGAAAATCAGCACCTCCAATTGTGAGGAAACCCTTAGGCCCCAACTTCAGGTTCTGTAGAGATATTTCGCCGATAATTGTCGCCGGGGCGTTTTCACTTGGTTGTCCCGATATGAGTGCGACTTTATGTCCCCAAAGCCCTAAATTTTCAACCTGAGATGCGTCACCGTCATTGCAAAGTGCCTGTGGGGAAAGCAATGTTGAAAATTCAATAACCCAACTTAGAAGTAAATTATACCACCGTGAAAGCAAAACAAGCAGAGGAGGTTTTTATGAATTGTTAGATAAATATTTTGAAACTTTATTGAACTCATTCCTGGTTGTATTTACCTGTAGTTCCAAAAATTCGTCATCGCCTAGGCCGTCCACAAGGTTACCGTTAACCTCACTGATTCTCAATTCACAATTTTCTTTCTTCGCTAGTGATTTTTCCTGGGGTTTATTTTGTTTTCCTCCTGAGCCAAGTGGTATGGATGTAGGAGGTGATGCAAACGATTTGTCATTTAAAATAATAATAACTGCAACTAAAACTGTCATTGCAAGTGGCAACCGCAACGGTTTCTGCTTGGCACTACTTTCACTCATTTCGTAAATAAATCAATAGTAATTGTATTATTGTACTAATTTTGCTGTGTCAATCAAACTTTTGCACAATTTATGGCTAATGTCATAGCCATACATGGTAGAGCAAGGCGTACAAATACGTCTAACAAATAACTGTAATATCGGTAGGATGTAAAGAGAATGAAACAAAAGTAGAAAGAGAGAGAGAGAAAGAGAGAGAAAGGGAAATCTATCCTTGTTGCTATCTAAAAACAAAATCCCGAAGAAAGTGAAAGCTGGCTCGGGACAGTTTCTACCCGGTATTCTTACCAATATACCATAAAGTTTGTGGCAAAAACATACATAAGCCAAACTGCTGAGCCAAGCTCTCATATTCTTTCCGGAAATATTCGGTCAATGCAAACGCACTGACTGCATCGATATTTTCCGTTTCTCTAATTTTTGTTTCGTTGTCTAGTGCGGATTTAAGATATCTCATGTTTATGCAAGCAGATTGTGGTCAGCACTCATAATATATCCATATTCCCTCATCAACCACTTTCCATTCCTCTAATATTACACAGCAACAACAGCAATATGGTTACTTTGCCACAATAAATAATAATTCTATATATTATATATATAGTAATTTACTATAAAAAGACAAAAAGAGATCATACAAACATGGTATATTTTGGTAAAAAGAAAAGCTGAACGGTGGAACGGTGAAAGCATATACATATCTACATAATGCAACGGCTGTGGGCGGCTCGCG